>VRLP01003307.1:0-66628 GCA_009660295.1 Lophius piscatorius | reverse complement strand
GTCAGTGGGGTGAGTAGTTCTTTTAGGTAGGGGGGTGCGTTACCATGGATGCACTGGTGAGTGAGGAGAGAGATCTTATAATCAATCCTGGTGGAGATGGGAAACCAATGAAGGGAATGAAGAACAGGGGTGATGTGTTCGTGTTTACGAACTCTCATCAGGATCCTTGCAGCACTGTTTTGAACATACTGAAGTCTTTGAAGACTTTTATCAGGGATCCCGGTGAGAAGTGCGTTACACTAATCCAGTCGGGAGGAGACAAACGCGTGGACCAGCTTTTCAGCATCACTCAAGGTACAGTACCCTTCACCCTAACTGAACACAGGAATAACATCTAGTGTGTTTCTGGGGTAGAATCGCTGCAGTGCAAACCTCTTTTGGAACTGAGCCATACCCCTCATCTGATTTTGGTGATTTTGGTTCAGTTTTTTTTTAAGGTGAGGTGTTTCGGGATAAAAACACTGGAGTTACTTTTGCTGGTTCGCTGCTTGGTTAGAAAAACTTTGGGGGTGAATTATGGGCTTTTGAATGGTTTCCCTGTTTTTGGAGAGCTCACTTCTGAACTCTTTCAACAGCCTTCTTGTCAGAGCGCATTTATTGGATTTTTGTGCGGCAGAGTGGCCGTATTTTGCCAGAGGGTGCTTTTTGTTTCCACTGAGACTTCACAGGACTGTGGTGTGTTTACATTAAATATTAGCATGTTTATTTTAGTAAAATCTGTTTTCTTTTTTTTTTTGCACATAAAATGTTCAGTTTCTCTCACAACAGCTCATCCGATGGGATCATCTGCAGGAGGTAAGGTTGCAGGTCACTAGTAATGTTGTCATTTTGAAGGCCAGTCCGGACAGTATGTGGCAATAAATGCTCTTAACTAAATGTATTAAGCTTTACTCTGTTTCTTGAGAAGCAAACAGAATTTTTCTGTCTCAGGTCCAACACTCTAATCAGGAAATGTTGAGGGGTCTCTTTGCTGCTTTGAACTTCAGATTAAATTTGTTTGTATGGCTCTGTGGCATCTTTCTCTTGGTTTGCCTACCTTCAAGATAACTCCTTAACTGCCTACCTGGTGTGATGGCACGGATTACAGCATCATTGATATCAGAATCTGGCTAGTCTCTGCTGCCCACTTTCAATCTGTTTGGCATAACATACATTAATTACCTGAAACAGGTAACAGTAGTGAGAAGAAGAGAGAGATAGACAACCACACGCACTTCTTGCCTTAACTCGTCTGTATTGAATGACGAAGGGAAATCTAATCCCAACTAATGGAGCCCCAAGGCATTATTAATGGACCCACAAGCAATTAACTCTTCATGTAGGGACCTGATTTTTTTCCCCTCTGATACAAAGCAGTTTGTGTTATGAACTTTCTGTATGAAAAGTGCTTTAAAAATTAAGTTTGATAAATTGATAAATAATTTGTTCCCAGATACTATACGACGTAGCTTAAGGCCTTAATAATAAGTTGAAACATTGACGTTCATTGTCAATGCAACCTGAAGTCACATCGCATAAAACTGTCTGCATTTTCCCCCTGGATTTCTGTTTTCTCTCCTTTGGTTTGTCTCTCTCTAGGCGCATTTTTGTTTACATCATGGATGGGCTCGGCTTTTAGGAATTAAAACCTGTTAAACATGTTCTCATCTGTCATCTCATCTGTCTCTGCCTTTTTGGATTCAGAAAGCCTAGATCTTAACAAAACCAGTAATCAGATTGGTCAATCAACAGTCTTTGTTTTTCATTAACATACAAATTGATAAACAATGAAATTATAACCACGGAAAGGGAAAGTGAATAGCATCAATTATCTTGTTATTATTGCACAAGAATGTTGGAATGTGATCACTGCATATATCACACCCACCGCCCTTGATTCCCCACTCAGTTTCAAAAAGCAATCAAGTCTAAACTGTGAAGAATAAGAAGGACTCTGTAAGCATGTCATGTGAAAATTACATTTATGGAAATGACATTTTCAACTATTGCAACATTTTACCCTGCAAGTGTGCCAGCTAATATAGACTTGCAGCAAGCTGTAAATGGGCAAATCCTACAGCAACTTATGTTCATTACTTTATGCATTATTTTATCATCATGTTTGCACCGTATTTAGTGCAAAAGGTGATATATATTGTGAAAAAGTCCTATAAACACAAGTTCCAATGAAAAATTAGAAGCCCTGGCTAATAATAATCTTTGAACTCTCTGTACAACAGGATGGAAGGTGCGCACAAAGTCATTGAAATCTGTTCTACATTCGGTTCACAGTCCAGGTCATGGCACACTGTCAGTTCGAGGGGTATATTTCGCATCAAGTTAACATTTTGTCCTGAAGTTGTGTTGGTTGCAATAATATTGGGAAACCGTAAAGATCTGAATGACTTTGACGAGGCCCAAATTGTGATGTCTTAGGTTCAGAAGGTCTCCAGGATGTCGGGTCTTATCGGGTGTCTGGTCGGCAGTGAGTAGAACCTGCCAAGGGAGGACAATGTGGGCCAAAGCTCATTAACCTTTTAATGTACTCGACAATAAAAAATGTATTTACTTTTATTTATGTAATATCTTAGACACTCTAAATTTACCACCAAAGGAAAAATTGTTAAGTCAAGCATGTTATTAAACAGAAAAAAAATACACAATTCAAAAAATAATAGTTACTTTTAATTAGATTAGCTGACCGCTCCTACCTTCATTATAAAGAGGTGTCTCTTTTTAACTGTTTTGTTTAAATATGTTTTTAGAAAAAGTGCTTGACTTGCCTTTCATGTTAAAAATACCCAAAAAAATCTAATTTATTGAGCAGGACTTTGTCAGTATTCATAGTTAATACCTTCTCCTCAGGGTCCGCTTTGACCCGTGGTGTTCCCCAGGTCTCCACCCCTTAGTATTTACTCTTATTCTTTGGTGCGACGGTGGTTCAAGCGTTAGAGTGTTGTCCACTTATCTGAAGGTCGGTGGTTCAAACCTTGGCCACAGCGGTAAACTGGTTGAAGTGACCTTGAGCAAGCTGCTGAACCCCCAGTTTCACGCAATTGGTATGTGAATGATACTGTGAATGGATACTGCTCCTGATGAGCATGTGGCCCCTTTCATTGCAGCCTCTATCATCATCACTGTGTGAATGGGAGATGCTGTTGTAAAAGCACTTTGAGTGGTCGTGCAGACTAGAAAAGTGCTATGTAAGTACAGTCCATTTACTGTATACAGTGAATATACATGCTGCTACTGGGTCATATTTCAAACGGGTTCAGTAAAGTGGAACACATTTTTCAATAAGACACAGTGACTCAAATGTGCTCAAACAAACAGTTGAGAAGGACATTAATGGGTTAATACAAGTGGGGAGTGAAGGATAGCCCATCTTGTACTATCCCACAAAAGAGTTAATGCTGGTTCAGACTGAAAGTTGTCAGAAGACACAGTGACACCACAGAGCTATAATGGAAGTAACAAGGTAGTGAGCACATGATATCTTGCATGAATTCTGACACCAATGTATGAATTTTTTGTTAATGGATGAATATTGGCTTGTGTGATCTGAGCAATGTGCAGTCCATTTAACAAGACGACATACACAGTATTAGGCCGTTGGTAGTATTATTTTTATGGCTGATTGCATAACATGATGGACAAATTTCACCCCAGCAGTAAATGTAGACCCAACCTTCATCAGTCAGAGAGAGGAATATTCATGGTCAGCCACTGCCAATTGTAATATATGATTATGTACGTGGTTACATATATGAAAAGTTATGTGTGCCTGTGCTGTCTGTGACCCTGACCAGGTGAAATGGTCATCTCTCCTCAAGGCTAAGGCAGCATGGAAGCTGAATTGCTAGACAGAGATACTTTTGAGTTATGGCACGCTGACAGTTCTCCGTCCTCAATGATGATTAGATTTTTAAGGGACGTTCACAAGGTTATATCCATGTCAAAAGCAAGCAGCAGCAAATATTGTGTGTCACAGTGCTACCATATTAAAATTTTCAATTTGTGAGTAAGTAATATTTATGTTCATTAATTTTTTTAATTTTTTTTTTAGAAAAGTAATAAAGAATATTACTACTGCTACCACAAGGCTGGTAGATGAGTAGAGCTGCCCAGTGTGTGTCACTGACTACTGACTAATGGAGAAAATAAGGCTGCAGATGCCAAGATGCCGACAACAATGTTGTGTCATGATTCAGCAACAGTTTCAAAGCTGCTACAGTAGTAGCATTAATTACAGCAGTAGTAGTAGCAGCAGTAGCAGTAATTGTGGCAGCAGTAATTTTAGTATTAGTAGAAGTTGTATAAACATTAGTAGTAGTAGGAGTAATCAAATCACCATTAACTATAGTGGCAGCAGCATTAGTAGGAGTAGGGATACCGCGACTAGTCGACGTAATCAATGACATTGAAAATTTGTCAATGTCGATTTTAAAATCAAGGCATGGCTTTTCAAACACGGTGAAGCTCTTTTTCTGTAACACCACTACATATTTGCTACATCATGACATCAGTAATTTCCATTTTTGGCTCCAGTCATTGGTCGACTGAGTGGCTCCACAGACTGTGAAAATGAAGGCGGCAGCAGAGTCAGACTCTGTTGCTGCAGCGTTTGACTATCTTCAAACTAAAGTTGGTTTCGCACAACCTTTTTCTTCTCAAAGGTTCTCCCTTTAGTGGTCCCCGCAGCTGATTCCATCTGTCCCTGTCCTCTACATCTTCCTCTGTCACATCAACCACCTGCTTGTATTCTCTCATCATATCTAGAAATCTTTTCTTTGGTCTTCCCCTTCTTCTCTTGTCTGACAGCTCCATCACCAGCATCCTTCTACCAATATATCCAGTATTCATCCATTTCACATGTCTACACTATCTCAATCTGGCCTTTCTTTTGAAATCTTAACATCTTCAACTCTGCTACCTTCAGCTCTATCTCCTGTCTTTTCGTCAGATCCGCTTTCTCCAAGCTATATAGAAGGGCTGGTCTCACTACTGTCTTGTAAACCTTTCCCTTCACTCTCACTCACTCTTAGATGGTATATACTGCATAAAGGGGTAGCGCCCCCTAAATGGCCCATACAGTATTTACAGCAGTACACACACATACTGTACTTACACCAGGCCCAGACAGGAGGAAGAAAGAGTGAAGGCTCACAGGACCTACAATTTCTATCCTTTTATTAGCAGTAGCAATAAAAATGTAGCTTCTGAACATCCTGTATGTAATATAAATATGTAGGGGGGGATGCACAGTGTGTGGTCATTGAAAATGTGTTCTTATATTTGTTCTTCATAGAAAATGAGCCAAGGCCAATGAGTCTGACTTTGAAAAAATAATTAATCGTATAATTTTTCATTTGATAAAAATTTAAAACGGGTCCCACAGACCTGAACACCATACTATAATATAAATAATAAACAGTTTTTATACATTAACAACAATAACATTCAAATTCACATCAGTTAAACAATAATCCTAATTAAGCTTTTAGTCTGGTGGGCCCATACAGAAAATAAAGTAATTCAGGTGCACTAAGGCGAGCTCAGGGAGGAAATAACCTTTCCTGGAAAGAATGTATTTTCGAGTTAAACTTTTGTAACAATACAAAGCCTCCAGTCTCGCTCTCTCTGTCTCTTTCTCTCTCTCTCTCTCTCTCTCTATCTCCCAGCTGATGTTGGGCATGTATGTGCGTGAGTGCGGACTGCTCGATGTGAGTATAAGGTATAAGATGAAGAACAAGATGTATAGGAAAGAGTATACATTTGTGAGATCGGGTTTTATATTGACTGGTGTATACTGCCTATATTCTCTTTCTTTCTATTAATTAGTTAAATAAAATGTACCTAGCCAATCGCCAAAAATTAACTGAAGATGAGAACGATATCAAAAAAATATATAAATAATAAAATGAATAAAAAAAATACAAAATAATAGAAATTATAATGAAATCTTACAGAAGCCTCATAGTGATAGAAATATGATTTGTAAAAAAAAAAAAGAATCAAAAAAATATCACTGGCTGGGGAAGCTATATTGGTAACTGTATATTGTCTGTCTATGTTATATGAAACATTTGTTGAAGTATGAGGGAAAACAAGGATGGGGGAGATAAGTGAGGGAGCGGGGGATTGGGGAAGAGGCGATTGAAAACTAGAGCTTCGTTGTCTTTCCCAACAACAAGGGTATAGCTCGAAAAGTTGCCAATCCTATTGCACAAGCAATCCTGACTGAACCCCTCAAATTATGGAAGGACAGAGCGTGCAGCTTGGTGTGGTCCAGCTATTGGTCCGGTTATTTCTAACTTCATTAATCAGCCAGAAAAAAAACACTAGAGAGCGCAAACCTCCACCAATGCACAACAGTACCCAAAGTAGACATTATTATAATCAGAATCAATTAGATCACTTAATGAATGGTTATTGCCAGCCTCTCACTGTACCAAAAATTACAACAAACTCTGAAAATCTCTCAAATACTCTTGAACTGTTCCTCTCTCATCACATGAGAGAGGAACAGAGGAGCACCTCCCAGAGAATGCCCCGAGGGACACGGTCGCAGGCCTTCTCCAGATCCACAAAGCACATGCGGACCGATTGGGCAAACTCCCATGTCCCCTCCAGCACCCTTGAGAGTGTATAGATCTGGTCCAGTGTTCCTAGACCAGGAGGAAAACTGCATTATTCCTCCTGAATCCGAGGTTTGACCATCGACGGGACTCTCCTCTCCAGTACCCTGGCGTAGACCTTCCCAGGGAGGCTGAGGAGTGTGATCCCCCGATAATTGAGAAACATCCTCTGGTCCCCCTTCTTGAAAAGGGGAACCATCACCCCAGTCTGCCACTCCAAAGGTACTGCCCTCGATGTCCACGCAATGTTGCAGAGGCGTGTAAACCATGAAAGCCCTACAACATCCAGAGCTTTAAGATACTCATGGCGGATCTCATCCAACCCTGGGCGCTGCCACTGTGGAGTTGTTTAACAGCCGCAGCGACCTCAGCCGTAGTGATGAGCGGACCGGCCTCCAAGTCATCCAGCTCTGGTTCCTCCTGGGAATACGTGTTGGTGGGATTGAGAAGATCCCCAAAGTATTCCTTCCACCACCCGATAACTTTCTCAGTTGAGATAAGCAAGTCCCCATCCAGCCCGTAGACAGAGTGGACGAATGACCGCTTTTGGGGGGAAAGCGGTCATTCTGAGACGCTGGACGTTTTGCCAGAATTTCTTCGGGGCCGACTGAAAGTGTTCTTCCATGGTCTCACCAAACTTCTCCCACGATCGGGTTTTTGCCTCTGTGACTGCCACAGCCACGTGTTGCTTGGCCTGCCGGTAGCTGTCAGCTGCTTCAGTAGTCCCACAAGCCAGCCATACTCTGTAGGACTCCTTCTTCAGCCTGACGGCATCCCTCACCTCTGGTATCCACCAGCAGGTTCGGGGATTACCGCCGCGACTAGCACCGGCAGACTTGCGACTGCAGCTCCCAGCAACCACCTCGGCAATGGCAGTACAGAACATGGTCCAATCAGTTTCCATGTTCTCTGCCACCCCTGGAACGCGGCTGTTCCCCGCAGCCCCCTGGAACTCCCACGTCCAGCTCTGATGGAGGTGGGAGTTCCAGATGGGAGTTGAAGACCCTCCTGACAGGGTCCTCGGCCAGACGTTCCCAGCAAACCCTCCACTATTCATTTGGGCCTACCAGGTTCGTCCAGCTTCCTCCCCCACCATCTGATCCATATCACCACCAGGTAGTGATCGGTTGACAGCTCAGCTCCTCTCTTCACCCTAGTGTCGAAAACATGCGGCTGCAGATCAGCTGATACAACTACAAAGTTGATCATTGATCTGCGACCTAGGGAGTCCTGGTGCCAAGTGCACTGGTGAACACCCTTATGTTTGAGGTGACAGTGAGGTGAGGTGACATTCAATGTCCCCGCCGTCAGCTTTCGTAGCGGGGGATTGGACCGCCAAGGCCACTACCTTTTCCCACTGCCCGATCCACAATGCAGAGGATGGATGGACCCATGTCCTTCCTTCGGGCTAAACCTGACCGGGCCCCATGGGCGAAGGCCCGGCCACCAGTTAACTTAAATTAACTAGTAAAGAGAAAACTTACAATACTGAGTTAGAGAAACTTGTTTATTCTGAGTGTCCAATACTTAAATTACTTAGTAAAGCAAATTTACAATAGTGAGTTAGAGAAACTTGTTTAATACGAGTGTCAAATACTTAATTTAAGTAGTAGAACTACCATAATTTTTTAAAGTTTATATAACATGCTGAAGGTATTAGATTGCCATGGCAACGACAGAGGTCAGTGTGATGGTGGTTAAGAGTTTTTTAAGCAGGTAAAATTAGGCTTTGAGTACTGTGAACACTTCATTGAGTCGTGACTTTTGCAGGCGAGTGTTGTAAAATTGAAGGAAATCTTTTCTTTATTTTGCTTGTGATTTGTCTAATTGCATGCTTTTCCTTAAGTTGCAGTGCGTTTTCCCTTAACAGCCGCCGTACAAAACAGTTAAGGCAAGTTTTTAAAAATTGGCAAATCATTCTCTAACAGTTGAGACTTTATAAAAATATTATAATATAATTTTGTTTCCCAGTTCAAGCATTACTGTTTGAATGCATTTTAGTGTATTTGCCATGTACTTTGGGTAATGCAAATAACAGGCAGACTGCTTGAGGAAAATCTCTAATGTTATCCATGACAGTCCATCCCTCAAGTACGATGGCAGTGGACCTGGGCTGGAGATGCATTGAGCTTGGACCCTCCTGTGGACCATCTTCACTGAGAGCAGTCAGTACAACAACTGTCAAAGATGCTAAGGCATCATCTCTAGTCGTATCCTGCAAAGATGCAAACAGGTTTTTTTTAGATTAGCAGTTATGTTTGGTATCCATTGGATTTGATAATTTCATAAAAACATTCATTTTTGTTGTTAAATATTAGCACTCCACATGCAGATTCACGCTGCATTGTACCACTTTAACCAGAGAAATATATACTCAGCAAAATTAAAAATACATAATCCATAAAAAACAGCAATATTTTCCCTAGCCCTAATCTATTGAAACAAACATGTGATACACTGTAATGACTTTTGTAAGCATCCACAACCAAATCATGTTAAATTATGCCTAACCATCAATTAACTATAAACTAGCCAAAACAGTCATTGATGCTTTTCAGAATAAATGTTTGTGGCGGTGTTATTTTTCTGTACATGACTAAAAACACCTGGCTGAGGCAAAAAAAAAAATAGAAATCCCAGGTTTAATTAATGTCCTAATGGAACAACCAATGATGCCACGACTTCCGGCAAACAAAATGTGTGTGACTGGGCAGCTGGTATGCTAATGGTGTTAAATGGACGCAAAGATGTTGTAGCACATTGCATAGTGGACACATATCCGATGGTCCGAGAAATGTGTATTGTCATCTTGTGGATCGCTATTCTGCCGCATAAATGCAGGAAGTGAACCGTTTTGGTGGTGACGTCACGATGTGGGGAGCATATTCAACCAAATAGATAATTTTTAGGATGCTCTGCATTACCAGGTGAGATGCAGAGATCCTGCTCCAGCGGCACATGCGCAACTTGGACTGCAGGAAGAATGGCCTGCCATCCCACAAGTCAGGATTTGTCATCTTATCCATTCAGGAGGTGCAAAGTAATAATAAATGCCTATCCTGTTGTTGTTTTTCTATCACCATCCACATTCTGACTTGTAAACCCTTAGGCAAGAACCAGTAGTTTCTACAAAATTAATTGTTCTGTATGGTTAAAAAGTCAATAAAACGCTGTGAACCATAATTTGCCTTTGAAATTTAATAGGATCAGGTCGGCATGACATCCCAAAAAAAAGGATGGGTTCCTAATGTTTCTCTAATGTGTGTACGTGGTAGGAATAATAATTATTAAATAAAAATGAATGACTATAATGCTTAATTGAGTAACCTAATTGGAAGCTTACTGTGTTTTCATAGTCATGAGATGAATTGAGGAAGGGTTGTAGCACAAAACCAAAATCTCACTGTACAAAAAACTGAATAAATGCAGACCCCAACTATTTTAACTACTTATAAAACTACTTTTAACTACTTATAAAACATGTCTTGAAGAATTCACTGGGTTCTAGTTGTTGTCAACAACTAGAATGGGAATGTCTTGGAGGACAACAAAGCAATCATGTCAGGAGTCAACCTTTCAGACACTATTCAGGACAAAAAGATTGCTCAGCTGGCTCTCTGTCAAAAGTGCTGGCCATCGTTCAATTATGTTCTGTACAGCGGGCTCCATCTTCACAATCTCTCGTCTGCGTAATTGGAATGTTTGGTTGATTATTGTATCGTTTTTTCCTTTATTTCCTCAATGATAACCTCTCTTGCATTTTCGAGGCCTGTTTCATCATTACCTTCAGGTAAATTATGAAACAAGCCTGTATCACATGTTATACAAGATAATTTGCTTAACATGTTTTTGGGGGTTTGATGTTCTTGCTTGATGATGCTCCCTCTGGGTTGCCTTTGCTTCTTTTATCCCCATTTATTGATACATCCTCATATGCAGCTTTGCGAAGCTTTGTGCAATAATTGGCCATCTTAGTTTTAAGGCTTTTCTTCCAGCCATTCCATCCAGGCTGAGGACCAGGCTCAGTAAGGCAAGAATCTCTGCTAATCAATGCTTTTGCAACACTGATGATCTCATTATCTTAAGGTTAAGCCTTGAAACTGTACTCTGTTTCAGCAAGTTTTTCCAGAATGTCAGGCTTCAATGTCTCGTGATGGAATAATGTGGGTTTTTCCATCAGGTCTCAAGAGAAAATTGTCTTTAAACCAGGAAGCATCTCTATGAGATTTGTATCCCTGTGACACATTTGTCTCTGATGACATGGCCTTATCCAAAATGTATCCATTGCTTAACTACGTTTGCAGCATTTTTAGGAAGGGGACATACACAGCTGAACGCTCATCTTTTTTAAGGAGATATTCAACAGGCAATTCTACAGTGAATTCTCTTGAAATATCAGATTTTTGCTTGCTGGCAGTTGACAATGATCCCGAGAAGAAGTGAATTTCAGAAGCATATTATTTTCAGTAACTACTCTAGCTATCTCACTTACTAAAGAGTCATCGACCTCTGATGATGCTTTTTCAGGGATGTTGAGAATCAAACACATTTTCAGGAAAACAGCAGCTACATTATATTCCAACAGACTTTCCAAGTATTCCACATCATTCCTGAACTCAGTGACCTCATAATTGAACATCAGCTTCACGGACACTGTCCTCACGTCAGATTAGGGGGTGTTGTTCAAATACATTCTCTGAAACAATTTCAGGTTTGAATCTTAATGTGCATCTGATACTAAGTTACAGGCATGATATGGACAAGCAACTTTTTGATTCAGCTTCAAATGTTTTCGCAAATGGGTGGCAAAGTCAGATTCTGTGCAAGGTTCCAACAAGTCACACAGCTGACAATGAAATACATGCTTGAACAAGATTGTGTGCAGTTCGACGTCACATTCACAACAGTGGTCATTAATGTCTGCATTATCGCAACTCTTTTGCTGGGTACACTGATTTGGTGAGTAATACTGAATATTTTACCTTTTGTACAAACGTTTTTATGCTCTTGTTGTAATTCATTGACATGTTTATGTGCTTACTAGTTCGGAAAAAACGTTAGCTAAAGTTAGCTAACGTTATCTTGTAGCTGCTCGGTCGGCTTGAAAAGGCTAAGAATCTTGTGCATCAGTTCTTATTATAAAAATCTAGGATACCTAAGACTTGCTCATCAAATGACGGCCTGATTATTAGTAGATTTATTAACATTGGGTATAACTAAGCAACTTGAGGGGAATTTGACAGCTGGTTGACCACTTATAGATATATATATGCTAATCCGTAGTAACTAAATGATTGAAACAAATATAAACGTTATCCACACATAACAGGTTGTAAAAACGTTCGTCAAATTCCTAATTTAGAAGGAAATGATGGCTGTCATGACTTGTTATGAACTTACATGGCTACACACACCTAGGGACATACAAACCTATTTTTAATTCCATCTTGTTGTTTAATATGAATTAAGTGTTGTGTACTATGCTATGATTAAGTATCTTACCCAGTTTTTAAACGCAGTCTGTAAAACTGAAGAGAATATAGTGGTGAAGATCCACATTGCTACTTATATTTCATATCTGCTAACCGCTCCCTATCCAAGAATGTACGGTGGTCTTCAAGTGTCAAAATAATGTACTTTGTAAAAATATAGGTAAGGTTATCTGTAAGAAGGCTCGCCCATGTTGTCCTACGAAAGAACTACTGTAGGACAAATTGCAGAAAAAGTTGACGCTGGAATGTGACAGAAATCCCAGACAAGTTTTGGCAGCAAAAGAAAGGCCTGTCACTTATCTTTTTTGTTTGGCACCTCAAACATGCCCTGTAAATGGAGTGATGCTGCATTCAATTCACATGGGAGGAAAGGTTGTAATAGGACTTTCCCAAACTTTTTCAGAATTTGTATTCATCATTTGTAGGCTTACGGGATGTTTTCACAGAAATTAAACTTGTGCTCTAAATAGTTGCATGTTGTATCATTATTATTATTCTGTATTATTGTTGTTGTATTTTGTATATTCATAACGTATCTGGTTAACAGTGTCTTCTATGATGGAATGTTTTCTATAATTTCATCTTTCAAATTCCATAAACGTGAAAAATAAAAGACAAGACAAATAGTGCAACAAATATTAATACATCTGGCTGAATAAGAAATTGTTGTGGAGGATGAATATATATATTTAGCATAATTGTGTAGAATATGGCCCCTGATTTAGAAAAAAGAAATTAGAGAAAAGGAAAAATTCCCCACTTTTCCTGGTACACCAGAAATATTGAGAAATCACTAAAGATTTAATTTGAACATAACTAATTACAAATTCAACTGGATGTTAAAGTTTGCAGTGTGTAAAATATATGTACGGTATAATCAGCTGATTCTTTTATTTAGCCTAAAAATATCCCTTTATAGCTGCAGAAGGAACCAGTCCATGGAGTCCGCTACGTTTTGCTGCCATGTTTGTACAGTAGCATATGGAGAGTCAATTCAAACGTTTCAGCTTTAAAACCAATGAAGAAGGACAAGACGTTTAAGTTGATACTGGCTAACTCTTCTGTTTTTTGAGAATTTTGTGAATTCACTGCTCAAAAAAATTAAGGGAACACTTAAATCGCAGTCCGGATCTCGATGAAAGAAATATTCAAATTGAAAATCTTGATTGATATACATTGTATAGAACAGAATAATGCAAGAACGATCAATTGAAAGCATAATCATTAAACCTTTAAGGGCTGGATTCTAAATTACAGCAAAAATCAAAGTGAAAAGCTGAAATCACAGACTGATACAACTCGAGTGAATTTCATCAGAACAACTCAAAATGTGACCCAGGAGTGTGTTTGAGCCAAGCATGCCAAAGGGATCTCCTGAAAATGTCTGGGCATACTCCTGATGAGATGGAGGATGTATCCTGATGAAACGTCTTAGAGGTATTCAGGTGGATTCAGGTTCGGGGAACATGAGGACCATTCAATGGCATCAACAACCGTCATCCTACAGGAACTGTCTATGCACTCTATGCACATCCTGGTCCAGGGCATTGTCCTGGGCCAGTATAAGGTCTGGTAGTGGGTCTGACTTTCATCCTGGTACTTTACAGCAGTAAGGTAATCGATGGCTAGCTTTTGGAGGTCTGTGTGACCAGCCAAAGATCTGTCTAGATCATTACTGACCCACCATCAAACCAGTCCTGCTTGGATGATGATGCAGCCGCATTCCGTTCTCCAAAGCGTCTCCAGACTCTGTCCCGCCTGCCACATGACATCAGTTTGAACCTTCTCTCATCTCTGAAGAAAATGGGTCACCAATGGAGAACCTGCCAATTCTGCTGGTCTCTGGTGAACACTAATTGAGCTCCACTATGCTGGGCTTTGGGTTCAAATAGAGGACGTTGGGCCCTCATGCAATCTGTTGATGATAGTTTTCTCAGAATCATCACAACAGCAGCCCACTGAAGGTCATGTTGTAGGGATCTGGCAATGCTCCTCCTGATCATCCTCACACTGAGGAGTTGATACCAGTCTGGCTGCTTTTTGTTGTCCTTCTACAGACCTGTCTAGCTCTCCTCTTGTAATGGCCTGTCTCTTGACATATCCTCCATTCTCTTGATGCTGTGCTGGGACAAAGACACCAGCAGTGCACAAAGCTAGAGATGAGTCATTCATTAAATCTGAGAAGAAAGAAATGGATTGTCGCCACCACCTGCAGAACCATTCCCTTTAGGGGGGTTGTCATTCTTTTGCCTCTCCATTGCACCTGTTGTCACTCTCATTTGCACCAAATAATGTTAAACTGATTCACAATCACTTGTGCTTCCTAAATGGACAAATTGCTATCTTTGAAGTTTAACTGGTTTGCTGTCACACTGTGATGATTAAATGTTCCCTTAATTTCTTCAGTAGTGTACATTAATTGCAACAAAATCACAATCTCTCAAAGTAAAGAGTGACATGGGTCTAATCACCAGGTTCAAGTGCTTTGAACAGAAGGAGCTCACATCATAATTGCCAGAAAACAACAATTTGTTGTCTAAATTTATTGATATTATTAAGTGGCGATTTCAAAGTGACCAATTAACTTTGAAATTGATATGCTCTTTAAAAAGATTTCCTCTCTTTGCTCTTTGAAAAGTACATTTGGTGCTCATTATGATTGGAATGCTCAACCCTTTGACACAGGAGAAATCTTAAAATTTTATTGAATCCCACAAAGCCACCTGAGAGAAGCCCTTCTCCCATTTCCTTTTCAATCCTCGTTAATTAATAATGTTTTTGTCATCCCTACAGAAACTTAGGGCATTGTACAAAATATGGTAGCCAGGTCATGATATATTAGATTTGATATACTGAAGAAGCTTTCTAATGATGGTGTCTCAGTGATATAATCAGGCAATTGTAGCATTGTCTTAGAGGCTATAAATTCATGCTAGTAAATATCAAGTGTGGATTTATCATTTAAAAACTAGACTGGATATATGTATCTTTTATATTTACTGTATTTTGTTGTTAAAGCTACTGATGCTCAAAGGATTGACAAATTGCTAAAAAGGGAGTGTCTGACCTTGGGATCACCCTGGTACCCCTTGAAAAGTGTTGCTGAGAGGAAGATACTATATTAACTTGTGGATATAATGGACAACCCTTCACATCACATCAGACACATCAAATCACTGTTACCCAGTGACACCAAACAATAAAGAGTTAGGGATGTAGATGTTGGCATCCAGCTTGTTGAATAAAGCAGAGAATTTAAGTTGAGTTGTTATGTCAGGAGAAAGGTCTTGAAGTTTGTTCCAGAACAAATTTTAAAATGATTCCTGTCTCTAAGATAGTGCTGTAGATTCAGCACAAAAGCAACAAAGAACCAGATATATGTCCTTAAAAAGTATGAGTTTGTCACATCTCTACTGTACTAGCCTATCTAAGCTGCGTCTAACCTGAGTCTACCCGTCCAAGGTTTAGCAGCATTTGTTATGGATGTTAACATTTTTACAAATATTATGAATATATATTATAAATAAAATATATTATATCATAACACAATGACAAAATACATTTTACTGACAACCCCAACAGTGATCAATTGGCAATAATATGATGTTGATGTGTCTGAAGCAGGAAAACATAGGAAAGTATAAGAATCTGAATAGTTTCGACAAGGACCAAATTGAGATAGTAGGTAACTGGGTCAGAGCATCTCCAGAACTCCAAGTCTTCTTGTGTGTAACTGGTCTGCAGTTGCTAGTACCTACCAAAGTGGTCTAACGAAGAACAAAATCATATTATAATAATAATATTACATTTAATCTATAAACACACTTTACATTTGGATCATATCTCAAAGTGCTACAAGGTAAAAGAAGATAAAAGCATCAATAAAAAAAGAAAATAATAACTATATAAAAACCTGACCAAAAAGCAGCAATGTTAATTAAAGTTATAGGTTCTGCTAAAAAGGAAAGTTTTAAGTCCTTTTATAAATGTGTCAGTCGTCTGTGGAGCCCTCAGATGGTCAGGGAGGGCATTCCACAGACGAGGGGCAGCAGAACAGAAGGCCCGATCACCCATGGTGCTGAGCTTAGTCCGGGGAAGGAGGAGGCGGTATGAGTGGGTAGAACAGAGGGATCGTGTTGAGGTCAGTGGGGTGAGTAGTTCTTTTAGGTAGGGGGGTGCGCTACCATGGATGCACTGGTGAGTGAGGAGAGAGATCTTATAATCAATCCTTTTGGAGATGGGAAGCCAATGAGGGGAATGAAGAACAGGGGTGATGTGATCGTGTTTACGCACTCTCATCAGGATCCTTGCAGCACTGTTTTGAACATACTGAAGTCATTGAAGACTTTTATCAGGGTTCCCGATGAGAAGTGTGTTACAGTAGTCCAGTCTAGAAGGGACAAACTCGTCGACCAGCTTTTTAGCATCACTCAAGGTGATTGAAGAACGGAGTTTGGAAATATTTCTGAGATGGTGAAAGGAGATCTTGCAGATGTGTTTGATGTGGGATTCAAAAGTGAGTTGAGGGTCGAATCTTGCGCCAAGGTTGGTGACTGATGAATAGAGGGGAAGGTCGTGACCAGAGAAGGTAATGCTGGTTATGGAGGAAGACTGGGTCTGATGTGGGGTGCCAATAAAAATTATTTTGGTTTTGGAGCTGTTCAACTGGAGAAAGTTGTTTTTCATCCATACCTTTATCTCCTCCAGACAAGCGCGGAGAGTTGACAGGGGAGATAATGATGACGATGAGGATGGAGAAGCTGCGGAGGAACAGTTGTCAGTTTTTATGAAGATTTGCGTGTCATCAGCGTAGCAATGGAATGAGAGTCCATATCGTCTGATGACATGGCCAAGGGGGAGCATGTACAGTATGAAGAGAATGGGGCCAAGGACTTATCCATGGGGGACCCCACAGGTTGCAGGATGTGTCTTGGACCTTGAACTACCAGTTGAAATGTATTCTTTTCTGTCGGTGAAGTAAGATTGAAAGAACTTTAGGTCGAAGGCAGCAGACAAATCAAGGAGAATTAGGAGGGAGGGTGAACCAGCATCTGCTGCCATACGTAGGTCATCTGCCTCTAAGCAGAGCGGTTTCTGTGCTGTGGGCGGAGCGGAAACCAGACTGAAAGGTTTCAAAGAGGTTGTTGTATTCAAGGTGGTCCTGTGGGTGAGCAGCAACTACTTTTTCCAATACTTTGAAGTGGAATGGGAGTTTGCAAATGGGCATGTAATTTGCATTACTTCTGGATCGAGAGTGGTTTTTTTTAGGCGTGGTCTGATTAGGGCGGCTTTTAGGGCAGAAGGAACAAAGCCAGCCTGGAGAGATTGGTTTATTACAGCGGTCATCAGGGGACAGATGGAAGAGATGTTAGTTTTCTCCAGGGCTATAGGAAAGGGGTCGAGGGCACAAGTGGAGGGTTTCATCGTCCTGATAATAACCTCCATCTCCTGCTGTGAGATTTCTGGGAAGCACTTATGTAAGCATGTATGTCCGTCCTCACCATGGTAGAGTAAGGAAAACCCAAATGTACGATCATACTTGTTATTTAGCACAAAATAAAGTGAGTGCGTGAAACCTTGTTATCAAAGAAGGACAACCCGGAAGACTCAAATCATTAAACCATTGAAAGGTAAATGGTAGTGTCCATACAGTCTTGTGGGACATGCTGGCTTCCCCGGGGTGGAAAGAGACACAGCAAGTTTTTGGTCCATATGAAGCAGCAAAGTCTGGGGCAGGGAGTCACTCTGAAGCTTATCGCTTTAGAGGCAACCCAAAATGTTGTATAACAACTGACTCATCCACAGAAATAAAAAAAGATTGCAAGTACTATTGTTTACTTCAACAAGACCTATGCTGTTGTCTCAGACAACAAAGGTATATCCCCGGAAAGTCCCCAATCCGCTGTTTTACAAGCAATCCCCCTGAGTGATCTCCTGGCTTTAAATGTGAAGTAATGAATTTTGCCTGAAAAAGCAACCCGAATTGAGTAAAATAGGAACTATTAGTGTAAAATAAGATGTATACAAGATAGATCTCCTATCCTATGTTTGCATTTCATTTACTGCCTTTGGTGCAGAAAACCCGGCTCAACAGAAAAATGTTGAGGGTCTCCAACCTCAATCTCTGCTAAATTACACTGGCTGTCCCCAAAGTTCCAGTTTGGCTTGAAAGCAGAAACTGCCATCTTGAAGCCATCTTGATTATCTTTCTGCAAGTAACAAAACCTAAAACAGTTGACTATTGTGTATTGTTGTTGTTGTATAATTGTCTGAACCATAGTGCTGGTCCGTGGCCTTTTGATTAGGGATGTTATTAATAAACCATATACCTTTTTTCCAAAAAGTGAAACTAAGTCTGACTAACTCAAGTTTTATTAATGTAAAACTTTAACTGGATGTAGTAGTGAAATGGTGCATTCCAATGTATTTAACTGCTGATACTAGGAATTAATTTAGAATTCAATTTATTGATATTTTGTCTATCTAAATGTTTCTTTACTCGAAATTCTAGTATTGAAATGTCTTGATAAAGAGATTGTTCTAATACTAATGGGAAAAATATGTTATTATTTTTCTAATGTGCAAAATGATGAATATAAAGTCTTTGGCGTTCTGGCTCGGCGGGGGGTTCTGATCGCACTGAGAAATATGTTCTTAGGGGCAGCATATGGAGCCTTGACACTAGTGATGGTGATCTCCTCTGGGACTAAAGCCGGAAGGATGATGAATGAGAGGAACTCTATTTGGCGGAGGATGGCAGCAAGAGAGCTGAGGAGGGAAGAGAGCCTTATTTAAAACTGGGAGCAGCTTGGTGATTGTTTGACGTGAGGGGAGAGGTAGTAGCCATTGGATTTAAGTGAGCAGCTGATAGGGGGAGTAAACAGGCCGATTTATAATGAGTGAGAAAGAATGGGAGCATGCGGCTGCATGACAGCTAGGAGAGAAGGGAGAGATTAGCTGTGGTGAGCTTTATAGTCTTGCTGAGACTTCCTGAACTTTTGCTAGATCTTTATTTCCATCAGGGAAGACCAGAAAAATCAATGGTAAAGGGTATTTATTTTAAAATCAGAAATTGAAAGATGGATAGTTTATTAAACAATGTGCAAAATGATGAATGTAAAGTCTTTGCCGCTTAGGCTCGCGCTTTCTGATCGCGCTGAGCGATCTCTCGAGTCTTTGTGACGCACGATAGCCTGTGCTGCTGCGTGTCTGTGACGCACTTAAGTCTGTGCTGCTGCATGCTTGTGACGCACAATAATCTTGCTGCTACGTGTCTGTGACGCCAATAACCAGTGCTGCTACGTGCCTGTGACGCACAATAACCTGTGCTGCTGCGTGCCTGGGGTGAGGCTTTTTTTTTGTAGATTAAAATATTTCATTTACTTCAGCCAAAGTATTATGTGGGGATGGATACAGCAGATACCTTATTAGCTGACACCAACCACCATTTGGTGTTAACATGCAAATACATACCGAGCTTACAAAGCTTTAGGGATCTTTGAGCCTCTAGAATGGATGATGTATTGGGGCGCACGTAGGAGGCATAGGCGGATGAAGACCAAGATCCACAGATCCAGTTCTTAAAAACCCATAAAGCCAACAGGCTTTCTAAATTCTAAAAGTGCATCAATGTAGGGTAGGCTTCTGGGCAAAGAGTCCTCGATTTCTGAAAATTTAAACTGGGTAGAGACTCAGCAACAGCATTAAAAGGCCTGGCACATGGTGAGCAGTTTTGATGAAATTTTTTATGACTGACTGCCATATAATGAATCTCATGAATTGCATGATTGCTTGGCTGGATGACCGACCTTTGTTTATGATGTAAGCAACTGCTTGGTTGTCGCCCTGGACTGGGATGCACTAGAGAGCAGAGGACGGATCAGGCTCGTGAAGGGGGTGTGGTCAATCACCTGTAAGCCGCCATCCCTGAAAATAACCCCTGTGACAGTGACAGTCTGGGGTCTGCGGATTTAAATACCGCCGTGACATTTTCTCCACAAGCTATCTTACTCTCACATTGGGGAGAGGGGAGAATAAGGCTGACATAATTAACGTCTTTTCCCGAAAGAATGTTGGATCTCAAGCGAGGTAAGATGTTGGCATTCAATGGGACATAGGGGAGAGCTAAAGCGAGGGTGTACTGAGGTGGAGGTGAGGCCCTTACGGTGGATGACGATGGCAGAGACGGAGCAGAGAGGTGGGGAGTTTTGTGAATGGCTTGAAACCGTGCAGTGCTTTCCAGTACTTGGAGGCGTGAGTCGATGGCCCGTAGGGATTCATTCAAGTAGGTGTCCGCGGAGGAGAGTGCTGAATTATGAGATGGTCTGGAGCAGTCTTGAAGCTTTTTGCCGGTGTGATGTAATGTGTCTTCCTTGTTCGTTTGCAGCCTAGATGAGGAGGTTATGCTGCTCTGCTCCAACTGTAAATCCAGCTGGTAAGAAGTTATTCAAAGCCTTGAGCTGTGGTGACTCCAAAGATGGAGATGGTGAAATGCCTTGCGATTTCAATCTCTGGATGACCTTGGCGTCTATTTAAAGCCGAGCTGCAATCCCTGGTGCGCCTTGTTACCTGCAAGGGATGCCAGGTCTAATGGAGTGTTCTTCAAATATGGATTCTGAATCTGACATAAATTCATGTGCATATTTGCAGCAAGAGAGCTGAGGAGGGAAGAGAGCCATATTTAAAACTGGGAGCAGCTCGTGTTTGGTTGACATGAGGAGAGAGGTGGTAGCCATTGGGTGCAAGTGAGCAGCTGATAAGATTGTGAGGAAGAATGGATGCATTGGCTGCATGAAAGCTAGGAGAGAAGGGACAGATTAGCTGTGGTGAGCTTTATAGTCTTCCTGACTAAACTTTCGCTAGATCGCCATATAATCAAGAGCAGAAAAAACAGAAATGAATAAATCCATTCCTCTTCTTACTGATTTAAGGCTGTGGAAGTCAAGCAGCTCCTCTGTTATGTTCATATCATCATCATAACCCCAATTACCAGCATCACTTTTTATTGTATGGACAAACAGAGAGGCAACATTTTAGAACTCATTTTACTATGTACTTCAACATCGTACTTTTCTAGAGTCATGGACAAGAAACATGTCTTCAATTAACATATTTAATGGAGTATTGGATTAGAGTGGGTGATGTTACTCTATTGTCTGATTAAATATATATTTTATATCAAATGCAGTCCAATGCAGAGCTGGGCTGCCATTAATGGTTTTCTTCAAAGGAAACCGACTTGAACCCCCCCAGTAAGCAACTGTGCTCACCGAATCAGTCCTAACCATGCTGGTCAAAGATATGAGACCAGTGTCCATGCTGGATGGAGAAGGGTTTCAACAAATGATTAGGCACTATACATCCTTCCATTAATAACTAATTGTACCTATTTGATAGAAAATTGAAACAACCTTTCTAAATTAGGTAAAAGTGTCAAACTTTCTCTCACAGACACTCAGACACCCTCAAACACAGAATAACAATTTGTGAATAATAATTAAAAATGGCAGTAATAATGTAAAAAAAAACTTTTGAAAACAATATGGATCACTACACTTCAGAATGTTACAGCTCATAATGAGCACTGCCCTCAAAGAGCCGAGCAGCATCTACAGAACTTTGGGGGCTGCAAGAAACTTAGTGAAGCACTTCAGAATGAGCTAACTGGCCAATACAAAACTGAAAGAGAAACAACAGCAAATGAGGACACCATATTATGAGCTGATCAAGCATGTCAGTACATGATTGAACATACTATATATATAACGTACATACTATATGATTCTGAGACTCCTGGAACAGCGCTGCCCAGTTACCGCCACTCTGTCAGATCCTGAGGCAACTCCAAGGTGCAAATACTACTTTGAGTTTGAAGCCACATCAGTAGGTGCCGATTGAAAAGCTGGTTTAGGTCTTGCAGCCTTTTGATTTTGCTACCCTCTACCTTAGTGGACATGAGTACGCCACTGTTTCATGTCTTCCACAGCTGGTTAAAGGACTGCAACAATCCATAGAAAGCCTTCGTTTTGAGACGAGAAGTCAGCAAAGAGACAGAGTTGAATTCTTCTTTCATCTGCCCTCGATCCAAGATTCAGGAATCTGAAATTTGTGGCGGCTGATGATCGCACAAGAGTGAAAGGAACAGTCCAAGGCCTTGCTATCAAAGAAACAGAGGCGACTTGGATACATGAAGCTGCTACTTCAGCATGATCGTTGCACTGCATATTTCATATTAGTGTTCCAAACTAATTTGATTTAGTAATGAGATTTTATAAAACATGAAAGAATAATGAATGACCACTCAGGAGTTTAATTAAGACTAAATCTGGGTTCACCGCATGGTGATCAGGTCACATTAACTTTTCTCCTGTGTTATCACCTCCTGTGTTCCTGTCCTCTTGTTTAACATTCAGCGGGCGAAAACTCATTTGCCTCCTGGTTTCACTGAGCCTCCTTTATCAGAGCTCGGCCCTAATCGTTAGGAACAGAGGAGGCAGAAAAACAGCTGCCTGCTAAGTATCAAAGGGCGTTCTCAGACTGCTGAGATTAGAAGCTAATACTAATATGATGGGTTGTTTTTCTACACTGTTATTAAGTTTTTTTTCGCTCTCAGGGAGCCTTTCAGCAGACAAATGGTTCTTTTGCATACAGCATAGCCTTCTGTGACTTTTTCTTACATTAGAAAGCAAGTAAGCATGGCCAAATGCCAATTGCTGCATATATTAGCATGAAGTGAAATCTGCCCTGGCTGGTGCATACATGGAAGACTAGGCTGTTTTTATCAAACATAATCTTAAACACCATTCATCATAGTGTAAGAATAATAGCCCTGTGGGTTCTCTAGTGCCACTTTGGGTCCAGACCTGTGTACTGAGCTCCATAGAGAAGACAGAGAAATTATACATGGCCTAATTAAACTAGTTACAATGGGCTTATTCTATAAGGGCTGAAGGAAATAAATAACTTCTTCCTTGTGGTCCACAGGTCAGTAGATAATGAAGAGGGTTTTCTGATAGTTAGCTCTAAATGTTTTAAGTACATTATCCCTTGCTGGGACTCATGCCAGGGATAATGCCTCATTTTCAGCGGGATTCTTCTCTCAGAGTTTCCTGTATGATGAAATAAAAAAGTGGATCATTATAAAAAAAGTTTGAGGACAACGAAGTTTGTACAGTGTTTTGGTGTAGTGTCTGAAATGTTTTGCGGTGTTAGTGTTTGAAATGTTTCACATAGATAGCATTCAAATGTTTCAATGTTAGTGGCCAAAGGCCCCAATAAATAGTCACAACAGCGATACTTCGCTCGAAATAAGGAGACCGAGACCCCTTCTGGAGCCATACCTTGGAGGGGAGCTCATCAGCGATTGTCTGATGGCCAGTCCCTTTCCTGATCAAGGAGCCAACTCCCTGTGGGCTCATCACTTGTAGGGATGGATGTTGGGTTCCGATGCTAACCTGTGCAAGCATACCGAGGATATCATCAGGAGATGGAATGAACACATTGCTGAAACTCGTGAACTTTGGAAACCACATCTTCTGTAGTGGTGGCAGAGTCAGACAACTCAGGGTAAGCCCCAACCATTTCCCTTGCAAAGGTCACTGAGATAGTTGAGAAGCTACCGAGTGGCAAGGTGCCAGGGGTGGATGACATTAGCTGGGAGTTTCTGACAGCTTTGTACATTATCGGCTTGTTAAGGTTGACACGCCTATTCAATGTCATGTGATAGACATGACATCACCCCCTTTGGCAGACTGCGGTGGTGGTCCCACTTTTTAAAAACTGGGGACCGAAGAATGTGTTCATATTATAGGGGGATCATACTTCTCAGCCTTCCAGGGAAAATTTACGCCAGCCTTCCGGAGAGGGGACTCTGACCAATCTGACTGATCTGACCGATCCCAGTTTGAAGAAGGGTAATACTGATTCCATCCTAGTCATGGAAGACAATGTTTTCAAGATTTTTTAAATGCTCACGTAAATTTTCCGAGCAATGTATACGAAAGGTTGCTTTGAAAATCCTTATCATAAATCTGTTTAGTCATATAAGTTTTTACTGGTCATTGAAAATGTACAGGAAGTTTATATTTTAGGCTTTAGTTTTCACTTTTCATATTCAACTCATAAAATAAAACCCTTTGGCAATATTTCTGTCTCATTTTGTCTCACTTTCTGGATCTTTCCATGCGCTGACAATTATTATTTGCGAAAACATATATTCTTTAAAAAGTATATTCTCCAGCAAAAATTGTTTACCCAGACCATACAAAAATCAGTTTTTTGTCATTTTTTCTGGCAGATCTCAACAAATTGAGCTGCTATTGCAACACATTGTCATCTGCATTCATCATACCTAGCCGTCAGTGTGGTAATGTCTTCACTGATGCATGACATTTCAGATCGCAATCATTCAAAATACATTTTTAATTCCATTTATTTTTCTATAATTGATTAATAGAAATTAACAAATATTTTTAATACCTTGAAAATAAAATTTTCACATGGGGAAATATCAAAATCAGATAAGAGCGGGCATTAACACAGACTCAATGCCATTTTAACAGTCGAGAGGAACTAAATTAATTCACAATCATTCATCCCGTCTTTTGAGGTGAGTTTTTTCTTTTATCTACAGCTTATTAAAAGTGTTTCTATCGATAGATTTTACAGTGTGGTGGTGCTGTATCAAAAATATGTAATGAACAATTGCTTTATGTATTTTTTTTTTTTTTAATATTACATTTTCCTCATGTTAAATGAATGAATCCTGGCTTTACAAGGCTAAATGTAGGCCTTATACAGTGAAACAGTGCATTTGTAAGAGCTTTCCAGCCAAAAGACCGTATATATAACTTTACCCTACATGAGGGTAGGTAAATGCTAATCTTATTTATAATTTTTTATCACTCAGTCAACCACTCATGGCCAGTAGGAAATAAAGTGCGTGTTTTTGACAGAGTATGTGACTGCGTACTGAATCAATGCTTACCTCCTCATACCGCTGAGCCTCTCTCTAATATACCTGTCATGCCTGTGATATATGGCTACATGTATATTTTTAAAGTTCACCTGGCAAGCATGTCACCTAGTCTCTCTGCGGCATAATGATTGATCAGTGCTTTGTCCTCAGGTATTCTTCACAAGATGAGGCATGGCTGCATGGGTACGTTTAAGTGCCAGAAGTAGAAAATCTTATTTTTTACTTTTACTAATGTAGAGTTCAATTTGAATGACCAAGTCTAGAAATACATGTTTACCCGTAATCTGTCATCTGTCCATTTTATATTTACTGCAGCCACTTATCCAGTACACGGTCTATCCTTGGCTGTATTTTGTCCTTGGTGATATAGGGCAAGATGTGGGGTACATCCTGTGTGGGGTACATACTGACCAATTCACCACTTCATCATAGGGACAACACATAGAGACAACCATTCATTCTTTAGTATCTCTTACTCCATGAATACAGATCCAAGAGCCAACACCTAATTTGGAACTATTTCATTGTGTTTCCACAGCCAAAAACAGCTCTTGGCCAGGAGAACTGGTGCCAGAGTGGAATCAAATCCTTACTGATCTAGAAACAATAACATAAGCAGATGGTGGCAGGATTACCATTACCAATCATTTTCAAGAACCTGGTACCCTCGAGTATATAGTTTTTCCTGAAGAAGAAGAAACAAGAAAGAAAAACAAGAGCATCGTTGTGGATGTGAAATTCAAGCCGCAGGGGTCCATGGACGAGACAACATTGCCCTTGTGTTTATGAATTCTTGTCCTCCGCTGGTATTCAAAGTAAACTGTAGGGAGCATTTATACAATAACATCAGCTTTATTTGTATAGCATCAAACCACAACAACAGTACCTTAGGGTAGTCAATACAAGGAGCAGGTCTTTTTGTCAATTCAAAGTGAACAAGGAGTTGGAGAATTTGGTGAGAAAAAAATGACACCTCAAGCACATCTCACTCCATCTGCCTTGACCTGGGCGTAATGCTCTAGCTTCATTATTATGAACTATAAGCTTGTACATGAGGGAAAAAAATTCCAGTGATGGGCTTTGGGATTTCAACCTTCAGTGCTATACTCCCACAATTAAGCTGCTCTCAAATAACTTCCAAGTGACTCTACAGCTAAAGTCTGTTTTCAGACTACGTAACCAGCCCATATTAAAAGAGACAGTAAGATTTATAAATAAAATGTATTATTATTATTATTAGTAGTAGTAATTTACTCCACTATGTAGTGGAGTAAAGTGTGAAAACGGGGTTCACCACCTATGAAGGATAAACACTAACTGCTTAGAAACACACTGAAACCATGAAGAATGTAGCACTATTACACAGAATGACATGATGCTGCATAACAAGTAGATGTCATATATCTCACATGTCTTCAGATGAGGAACCGCTCTATGTGTTCTGTTGCCTATCTTAGCCAGGAGGCTATTTAAAAAGAAATATTTAATCTGAACAAACTTTACCGGTTAAATAATGGTCAAATTAAAAATAAAAATACAAAAAATCAGCAATTTTTACTAACAACGTAAGCGCACATCGAATAATAATTGGGATGAATCATCATTTTACAGTAAATAACTGTACTGTACGCCTGCACTGCATAGGATTAGACAAAAACACCAGGTTTTCTAGGAACTTTGTAGGAGTGATAGACATGAGATGAAGCCATTAAATAATTGGATCGCACATATAATCACACTTAGGGGACACTTAGGGGATGAGGGACAAAGTCTCCCCATCTTTCTGTCTTTAAAATGGTTCAATAACATGATTGTATAGGATGTATGCATTTGAGTTCTTTTTCCTCTCGCATGAAGGTTATATTTCTCCAATAATTTTTAATTTGTTAAAAAGTCGCTCTGCAGGAGCCAGGGTATGAATTAAGCCCCTTCTTAGTGCCTAATACTGACGCAGTATGAGCCTACCTAAAGGATACGCCCAGTCCTATCTACTGGTCGATTACAAGTAATTTAGCTTTGGCCACTCAGGACCAAGCACTGGAGCTGGAGTGACAGAGCCTTCTCAATTCTTGCTATCTCCCTCTAGAACTCCATGCCACATATTTGAGACTGCCCTGAACCCATTTCTGTAAAGCTAATTTGAGTACTTCCGAAAAACCGCTCCATAAGTATAATGTATTAGGCGCTACCATTGTTTGGGTTATGCTGTCTAACCGACAGCTAGCTTGCCAGCTAAAAATAACCAGCATAAGCATTCCACCCTTTAACCATTACCTCTGCTCACTTTACATCACTTAATGTATACCAAACTGTAGATTTGGCGCCCCAAGCTATTTGTCTTGTCTGTCAGCAACTAGACAAGCTAAGATTAATTGTTCTTAAAGAAAAGTAATTAAGACTGCACTGATAAATATCATTCTTTAAAATAGGCTAAATTAGTTAAAGCACACTTTGTATATATTTCAGTATAAAGCAGAAGTATAAAATAGAGCACAATCTGAGATTCAATAGTGTTATATAATTGTAGCGAGACATCTCCACCTCTAGTTATTCTCACAGCAAGAGAAGGACAGGCTTATCTCACCATTTGCTCTTCCGGGTCAGGCAAACAAGTGGATTTTGTTTTCATATAACAATCAATCGACAAGGGGAGACTCACGTGGTGACAAGAGGTCTTTGATGTTATAATCGTGGTGTAATAAAAAATTGATGACCGAAACCTCAACCCATCCTGCTGTTTTATGACCTGCCAGAGCTCATTGGAATGTTAGATGTTATTGGAGTGCTAAAGACTGTGTTGATTGGAAGCTCATCAACGAAGAAGACTGTTTCTATGCTAAGTTTTGGTTATTTGATTTCACAATGTATACAGTTAGAAAATCTGAATTAATGACTCTGGCGGTCATTAATAGAAACATCACTTCGAAAATAGTTTTTCCTTTTTCCCTGTCAAACATTTGAACATGTATGTCTTACCTCCTCAAGTTCAATAAGATGGATTGTTTCACATGTACTGATGCTGTCTGTTACGAATCTAAATGCCTTATTGATGCATATGTACTTGTAGTTAAGCTAGACTTGTTTATATTTTGATTATTGTTTTACATGAACACATCATATAGAATACATGGTATTTACATACGTATACATACGTATATATATATATATATATATATCCCTATTGAGTTTGATCACTCTTTGGCCATGATGAGAGAGAGAGTGGTTTTACTATTCTAACGTGTTATTATCACACCTGTATTTTTATCTCTACCCCTCTCCACCCTATTTGAATTATACCAAGAGAAACCTGACTCTCTGCTCATCCCTTATTGCAAATAAGTTTGTGGGACTCCTGGACGGGTATAAAAGGAGGATGAAGCCCTGTGGCTTACGCTACTTCTTTTTGACCTCTTCTTCTTTACTTCTTTTTTACTTCCACTTCCACTTTCCACTCTTCTTTCTTTTGCTTTTTACTTTTGTTTTTTTTACTCTTGTGCTTTCTCTTCTTTCTTTATTCTTCAACTTTGCTTTTTTTTAAGTCGTTTGCCTTTTGACTTTCGTTTATTTTTCGCCGTTCAGTTATACTTCGTATTCTGAACTGATGGTTTATTGAGCCTCAGAACCCAGAGCTCAGTAACGGCACGCAAACCTTTTTTTTTTACTTCTGTTTGAATCTGCTCCTAAGAGTCAATTTGTAACCCCTGTACTTTCAAAACTGTTAGCTGCTAAGGTCAATTTCCCTCAGGAGTTTCGCGAGGCCTGCGACTCTTCCTGGAAACCAGTTTGCATGCTAGAGCAAAGTTTTTGCTCCCATTTTTGCATTCTGCAACAAGGATTATCGGCGCCAGGTCAATCTCTTGTCCAGCCGGACGTGTGTGCGCAGCAGCCATCAGTCTCCATACAGCAGCGACGACAGGGTCCCGTAAAGAGGAGGCTTCATGTGACCTTGAGAAGTTGACTTTCGTCCAGCGAGAGGAAACTGCCTGATCGACTGCAGCACCCGATCCACCGACGTGATTGTTGATCAGCACCAGTAAGACTGTTCTTTCACGCTCATTCATGATCTGGGGTTGATGCATAAAATCTAAGTTGCATTCAATTTTATCGTGCCTTTATCAATGATTAAGTTCCAGAGAATTCAATACCGTCAATAATCCCCATTTCTAACTCCCAGCTTTTGAACCATCAGCCCACACACATACACACACACACACACACACACACACACACACACACACACACACATGCACATGCACACATCTGTACATACATTAACCTGTTTATCCACTTCATTCACTTCATAGAGTCAACTGGAGAGAAGTCTTCATCTGACTGTTCGGGATTCTGCCTTCTCCAGCAAGAGGAAACTGCCTGATTGACTGGAGCACCCGATCCACGGACGTGATTGTGACCAGCAACTGTAAGATTGTTCTATCACGCTCATTCATGATCTGGGGTTGAAGTGCAAAATCTAAGTCCCTTTAAAATTTTATCGTGCCCTTTGGCAATGATTAAGTTCCAGAGAATTCAATACAGTCAATAATTCCTCTCTATCACCATTACCTATTTCTCAAACTCTCAGGTTTTGAACCATCAGTCCACACACACACACACATCTATATGCTTTAACCTGCTTTATCAGTTATCCATATTTATCCTGTTTTGCTTAGTGTGTAGTTCAATAAATATATTCATATTTAAGCATAACAGGTGTCCTGTTTTTCCTTCTTGAAGAGAAATGAGAGTACTTTTTAAAAGAGTTCATGACTTTAAGATGTGAGAATTTTAAGTTTAATGAAATTAAGAATTGATTAATTCTAGATTTCATAATTTCCCAAATTAACTTTGGGTGGTGCCCCTATTCAATTATTTTCGAGGTAAAACGTAGATAAACCACTGCATAATTGAAGTGTGGCGACTTCACCTTGTACAGTATATGTAGTATACATTATAGTACAGCAATGAAATATGTAGTCTAGCATCTAACATGTTTTTTGAGTGTGGGAGGAGGCCCATCGTAGTAGTCCCTTGTAATTAGTCCCTGTATTTATTACTTCCAGGCTGGGTCATTGCAATTCCCTATTCCTTTCGTACAAATAAAACATATTTCGAAGAGCTCATAAATCCCTGCTAGTAGCATAATTACCTTTCTCCTATTGTTATTATATGTGCTATCCAATTATTTAATGGGTTCATCTCATGTCAATCATTCCTACCAAGTTCTTAGAAAATCTGTAGTTTTTGTCTAATCTTATGCAGTAAAGACGTACAGTACGGTTATTTCTTGTAAAATAATTATTCATCCTAATTATTATTGGATGTGCGCTTACGCTGTAGTGTTATTGTCTTTTCAAGTGGAATGCAGCTAATCATGTGCAAAAACCATCTAGCTATGGGGTATTGTGAATCAGACTTACACAACACCAAAATGCATCTCTATGGCACTGAGAGGTTTTTTTTTGATAGAAAAAATTGGCAACACTGCATACCACACCCGGCACAATACCGTACTCACACACACAGTCTGTTTCATTCTTTAGGACCATTACTTCCTGTAATGATGTCAACTAATTTCCTCCACAATAGAGCCATGATGCATTTTGTGCTACTTGTGTCTTTGTTTTCAACTTTTATTACTGGGACACTAAAAAACAAAGAGCTTCATTTAAAGAGGCCTCTGAGAGTGCAATGAATAAAATACTACATGTGTTTTGTCTGAATGAGGGCAATGAGATGTGACTAAAATGACTATTCCATGGTTCCACTGGGGTGCAGAAAAGTGAGAGGGAGAGTTTAAACTTTAATTTCGATACTTTCTTAACAGATTTATCAGTTAATCAGTGCCAGCCTCCCACAGAGGGGTTGTCTGGGTAATGATCACCCAAGGCTAACTATTAATTCACAGCAGATTGTTGCCATATTGGGGAAGCACACAGATCAGTTTAATTGTCCATTTCTAATTCACTTCCTTCAAATTTACTTCCATTTATCAATTTCTCAGCTTAAACACTATCTCATTCATGAGTCAAAATTGCTTTTCAGACTGCATTGCTACAACAATTGTGCTGAATAGCAATGAGAGCAAATGGAAAACATAATTGTTGCACCCATCTCTATTTTTTTCCATTGGACTGGTGTGCTGAACTGTGTGTAATAACCTTGCCTGACGCCGCATTACTGTTTAGAGCTGAGTATCCACTTATTTCCACCTGCTTGTCCCTCTGCGTATCAGACGAAGTTCATCAAAAATGATGAATTTGCGAATTTTTTGACTTTTTTCACTGATGGTTTGTGCGGATATAATAATAATACTAATAATACATTTAATTTATAATGCACTTTACATTTGGATCAAATCTCAAAGTGCTACAAAGCAAAAGCAGATAAAAGCATCAATAAAAAAATAAAAAAATAACTATATAAAAGCCTGACCAAAAAGCAGCAATGTTAATTAAGGTTATAGGTTCTGCTAAAAAGGAAAGTTTTAAGTCCTTTTTTAAATGTGCCCTGAGATGGTCAGGGAGGGCATTCCACACACGATATACGCAACATTGATCACGTCAAAGGCTAAAATGTTGAAGCCTGTAATGAGAAGAAAGCATGATGAGCTAATTATTAAAGAAAATAATTAAACACATATAGGATGGATTTTTTTCACAAGTTTTGAACAGAATTTTTGAGGGCAGTTTTAATAAAATTCGAAGTATTAACTAACCTGCATGAAATTAGATTCCCTTATTATTATCTTCCAATTAGCTGAAATCAGGAGGTGGTAGCGGCAGGCTAAGAAAAATACTAAGACGTCCAGGGCCACACCAAGCGAAAGAGGAATTGGGTTATGGGTGACGGCATTGATATTTGACTTAACTTATATCATCACCAACTGTTCATTTAACACTCCCGTTTATCAGATGTGAATGCAACAGAAAAAATAGAGTTAACTAGAAAACAATAAAAGACAAAAGAGACTATTGCTGGAAAATATGCTTCACTGAATGTATAATGGAGTGGTATGTTGTCAGAGCGTGTAGGACCGATCCTCACAGAAATAAGGTATTGGTTTCAAGGCCCACACTGTTAAGAGCTTGCATGTTCTCCCCGTGTCTTCATGAGTTATTTCCTGGATACTCTGCTTCCTCTGACAGTCTGAAAATATAAAATTTTTCATGGACCCAGCAAACACATGTAAGAGGCCCATTTCCCTTAAGCATGAGCATTCCCTGAACTCTGACACTGAAAGGGTTATGGATGAACAGTTAAATGCAATGAGTGCTACGCTTCATTTTTTTTTTAAGCAATGTGGGCAAAAATTCTCAAGTCTCCTCAGCCAGTGACCCTATACTGGAACTGGACGACAGAGCTTATTTTAGCCTCTGGCCTGCTAGCCACCAGCTGAGCTTACCCTTACTACTGCACAAGAGTTTTTCTTGCCCCCCAGTGACTTTTTCTAGCTCCCTGGTGACTCCTCTGCCCAGTTCCCCATTGATCCCCTTCTGTAGTTCTCCAGTAGTTCTCCAGTGACTCCTCCCCTGGTCCCCTTAGTGATTCCTCCCATGACCATGCTAGCCAGTCCTCCAGTAACTCTTCCAAAGACTCTTCCAGTGACTCTTCTAGTGACTGATATCCCCAGTGACATTTGCCAGTACCCCTTTGACTTTTGCCTCCTGTTCCTCATTGACTCTCTTCCCAACTCCTCCGGTGACTTCTCTCCTCAGTCTCCCTGTGACTCTCCCACTGACTCCTCTGCCATATATCCCAGTCACTAACTTCCATTGACTACTTTCCCGAGTCACTCAGTTAACTTATTTTCAGAGTGCCTCAGATTATTTTAGACTGCCATCAATCAAGTTACATTCTTCGTCAGTAAATCGGACAGTCATTGTTGGATTTCAATATCATCATCTATATTTCTTTAGCCCTATTCCTGAAGAATAAGACTAAGAAGAATAAGACTAAGCTCAGCACCATGGGTGATCGGGCCTTCTGTTCTGCTGCCCCTCGTCTGTGGAATGCCCTCCCTGACCATCTGAGGGATCCGCAGACGACTGACACATTTAAAAAAGGACTTAAAACTTTCCTTTTTAGCAGAACCTATAACTTTAATTAACGTTGCTGCTTTTTGGTCAGGCTTTTATATAGTTATTATTTTATTCTTTTATTGATGCTTTTATCTGCTTTTACTTTGTAGCACTTTGATATTTGACATTCTGTTTATTTTCTCTAAATTGGATCAATTTGTTTGCCCAGCAAATGTTTCTGTTTCCTTGCTGACACTTGTGTACTACAATCTCTGTTTAAAAGCCTGGGTTGAAAAGCTATCGAGTTGGATGCTCTTTTCATTGACACCCTTTTAGTCTAGTCCTGAGCCACTGTTTAGCCACAGATAACTACAGGGGACTTGTCAATCCATTAGTATCTACTCACAATAACTTTAACTCAATGACACTGCCAGTTACCACCCTTTGTGTGCACTCAGTGCATTTTACACAGAGGATTATAACACTCAGAGAGACAAACACTCAGTCCTTATGAGGCTGTCCGTTTTAATTTACTTTGTTAATGATAGTATAATCTAAAAATTGTTCATCCAATCTAATCATGTTGCCTAATACATGCCACCCACTGGCAGGTGATATTGTCACAAGATAATCAGTTTTATTCACTTCACATATCAGTGCTTCTAACATTTTATCTGATTGGTGTATCTACCAATTTCTAGATTATATAATGTTTCATTTCTCACTCGGTCAGAGACCAATGTGATTTTATCATTACGACCAATACGTTATGTGCCGGTACGCCCGATATTTAACTGATGTCGGATTATGTATCAGATGTCGGATGACTGGTATCAGCAAACTATTAAACAATACGTTCTGAAATTTCAATGTGAATAAAGAACAAAATTTATTTATTCAACAAACTATTATTTGTGTGTCATACAAACAAAGAAACTATGCCTCAGCATGCTCAATGTCCAGTTTCCCTAAGGCTTAAGAAACTATATGCAGTAGCTTTGATGTAATCGGTCCTGCAGTGCCGTGTCATCACTGGAGGGTAATGAGAACAAGGTGACTCTCATCGAAAAAGGCATGTTGTCTCTTCAATCAAAACAGGCGCTCAATATTCCCTGGAAAACATGCATCAGAGACGGACATGGATAGGAGAGGGAATCGGCCAAAAAGATCATTAGAGACGTAAGATATGCAGTTGACAATGAAATCAATTGAGACATACTGCTGTGTTGGATTAACTTAATTGTCTATTCTAACAAAACATATATATAGGAATAGATAATTATCTATTTTATTATAATAAATATTTGATTGCAGCATAAATTTAGCAAGACATTTTTAAGAGGATCAAATCTGATATGACGTTCAAGATGAATAAGACGTTCAGATAATAACAGAAATTGCAACAGTATGTTCAGGGTAGTCAAGTTTTTGGACAGAAGCATGGCTCAGCTCACATCTCGTCTTTGCCAGGCAGTGGCTGAAAAAGAGAGAGATGGATGGTTATATAAAAAAATTATTCTGCATGCTCTTATTAAATGACAATGGAGATTATATCTGTTACAAATAAGATGTCAACCTAATTAAAAAGGCTCCAGCAGATGCTGGGATCAGTTGGGCTTGAGTGGTTCAGGGCTTCACATGCTGTTTCATCTACAGACCTCCTTCCTTCTTCAGCCACAAAAATCAGGATGTAAAGTCTACTTTACTGATGAGCCAGTTGTTCTGAGAGCCAAGATACCATATTTGATCTCTTGACCAACAGTCTGACCGTTCATTTTGAACAAGGTTATTGTTAACCTGGCATTTGGTTGTAGTGTTGGTAGAATAAGCTGCTGCTATAGCAACAGGCTCTTTGCTGCTAGAAGGGATGCCAACATTAGCATCTTGCTCTTGACCTGCATTTTCTGTCCCTGTAGTATTTTGCTATTGGGATGCCGTGTCATCATCATTCCGTACCAGTTCTCTTCATGCCCCTTTAGAGCCATGCCAACAGTACTGTTGAGTTTTACTTAGTCTCCTTTTCGCGTTTATCCAACGTTGTTGTGACCCATGAGTTAACGTTAATGTGACGTTATAATTTTACGAAAACAGAAAGAGGCAGCGCCATGTAGTGCAACATGGGTAATGAAGTTTACTTACCGTTATGAAATGCCAAGAGACAGACACTGATATGGAGAGAACATGAAAGGGTCCTGGGAGCATACGAAAAGTCCCGGTACCCTAGGGGCAACATGAATTAGTCACCAATTAGACAATAGGGGATAATAAGTAGAAGTGCAGGTACTGCATACATATATCCTAAAAATTATACAATTTGGTTAAGTTACGTGTTTTGCAGCATTTATATAAAATTAAATAAATAAACTGTCAGCTCTAACTCCGTGTACTGTTATGCCTTGTTCCTTTGATGTTTCATACTAGAGAAGAATTGTAAATGGCGCATCAATGTCTGTTTAACATTCTATAGGACATTCAAATATCCCTCTGTCAAGGTCGGTGACTGATGAAGAGAGGGGAATGTTTTGACCAGAGAAGGTAATGCTGGTTATGGAGGATGACTGATGCAGGGTGCCAATTAAAATTGCTTTGTTTTTAGAGCTGTTCTGCTGTAAAAAAGTTGTGTTTTATCCACACCTTTAGCCACTCTAGACTGGCGCTGAGTGTTGACAGGGCAGATGATGATGATGTTGATGAAAGCGATGGAGATGCTGCAGATGAACATGTGTCGGTTTTCTTGTAGATTTGCATTTTTGTGTAGCAATGAAATTAGAGTCCATATCGACTGATGACATGGCCAAAGGGGAGCATGTGCAGTATGAAGAGAATGAGGCCGAGTACTGGTCCCTGGGGGACCCTACAGGTGACAGTGTACGTTCGGGACGTTACACATAAAGGGAAATGTATTGTTTTCTATCAGTCAGGTAAGAATGAAACCAGTTTAAGGCAGTGTCCCTGACTCCAAGGGTGTGATTTAGTCGGTTTAGGAGTGTTCCGTGGTCAACAGTGTCGAAGGCAGCAGACAAATCAAGGAGAATTAGGAGGGAAGGTGAGCCAGCATTTGCTGCCATTCGTCGGTCATTTGTGACTCTAAGCAAAGGTGGCGGCTTTTAGGGCACATGAAACATAGCCAGCCTAGAGGGGTTGGTTTATTACAGCGGTGATCAGGGGACTTATGGAAGAGTTGTCTGTTTTCACTAGGGCTGTAGGAAAGGGTTTCGAGGGCACAGGTGGAGGGCTTCATCGTCCTGATGATCTCCTCAACCGCTTGCTGTGAGATTTCTGGGAAGCAGCTTAGAGGCTGGGCGATCTCAATCTGTGAGTAGGCAAACTGGATAGGTAGAGTGGAGGAGCCAGAATGGACAGAAGGGATTGAGTCAGTGTTTGTCTGGAAGAAAGCCATGAATTATTTCAGCAAGTGAGGAAGTTTGTTGTTCTAAAAGATGATTGATAGTGGAAAAAAGCTGCTTAGAATTTCCAGAACTGGTTTTGATGATGTTCGAGTAGAGTAGTGACCGTGCCTCTCTATGGGACTTTGAGGAGGCCTTTTGCTGTTACCAAAAGGCTAGCTTGAGGAAAGTGAGACCTGAAGCCTTGCAACACCACTGGAGGGCACTCACAGCTGCTTTCATTTTCCATAGCTCACTGGTGAACCAGGGGGCTGAGCGTGAGAATGTGACTGTTCTAGTTTTGACAGGGGCGAGGGATCAATGATGCTACTCTGGGTGTAATTGTAGAAATCCAGTGAGTTATTGGCTGATACAAAGTAGCAGTTGCAGAAAAAAGAGGCTGGAGGTGGACTGTCATGTTTTCTAGGTTAATATTTTTCAATTTTGTATCAATTTTGGGCTTTGGGGAGTGGGGATGGAAGTGACATATCCATGGAGACGGCATGGGGACATCGACAAGTTGCCTGAGATTAAAACAGTCCAATAGTTTGTGCAGTCCAATTCGGCTGCAAAGCGACAGGAGGGGGAGTTTACATGGATGTTCATATCGCCAAGTACTATAATATTGGCAGAGGTTGTGCAAAATGTTGACAAAAGGTTGTATATGTCAGATATGAAGGCTGGATTTGGTTTGGGGGGATGAAGTATGGTCATGGGGAAAGGGGGCTTCCATTTAAATACCTGGCATTCAAAAGAAGACAGCTTAGGCAGGGGAAGCAGAGACAAATCCAAATCACTGCTGTAGATGACAGACAGACCGCCACCACGAGCCGTGCTACGGGCTTTCTGCTGGTAACAGTAGCCATGGGGACAGGTCTCATTCAGGACGTAAAAAACATCCGGTTGTTGCCAGGTTTCCGGTTGTTGCCAGGTTTCTGTAAGGCACATCATGTCCAAAGACTTGTCTAGATTGTGTGTATGTATGAGGCATGATACTTTTTTTTTTGAGAGATTGTGTATGAAACAATTCAATTTAAATAATAGATGGAGCAGTGATTCTCTGTATTGGCCGAAGTGGACTGAAATCCACTCCATGTTTTCTGTCCCAGTCAGTGAGTAGCGTTGTCATTGACACTCCATGGCTACTAGTCCGAAGAGCGACAGCCTTCTGATGACTTGTCTGAGATGCGACGGTGCGCACGTCAGATAAGATCGACGGAATGGCGTGATCAGAGCCGGAGAAAATAAATTTCCAATGGCATCTTCTGGGAATATAATGAGGCCGGCAAAAAAGGGTCTAAGATGATTAATAATTGATATGCACAATGGAGTGTTGTAGTTGTTGAATTTCATCAGTTGGGTGGCGGAATAATCTATCTTCATGCCAGTCGTGGAGAGTAGCCCATTATTAGCCGTTAGCCATTGACGAGATGCAAAGAGGACATTGTTAGATGTTTTTTTCATAGACATGATGCGCAGAAAAATGCCATCAAACAGAACGTCATCAACAGCGGCTTTGAGTGAATATGTCAGTGTGGCAGTGATAAACAGAACGGATTAACAAACTGACATCAACGATGAACAAACAGATACGGAATTCTCCTGGTGATGGTATGGGGATGGAGCGTTGTCAGACTCGGTAGAATCCGTACAAATACAAATACAAATACAAATACAACAGCGACAAAAGTTCCAATAAGTGAACCTGTGCCAGTGGGGAGAGGCTTTGTTCTGAGGAAAATAAATATGTTTAGAGCTAATATAAAATATTAAAATATGATTTGGAAGAATAACTTCCATTTCGGGATTCCATTTTGCATTACTTTCCTAAATACACAACATACCGGTCAGTCATGGTGGCAGCAAACCAAGGACAATATTGCCAATGTCCTTCCCCCCCAGCAATGTTCTCCAGGTAATTATGAGGGATCCAATGATTTTGCCAGGCTGGATGAGATATCTTATCCCTTCTAAGAATTCTGGGTCCACTCTGGGTGCACCTCCTAGTTAGACGTGCCTGGAAAACCTCCATAGGGAGGGGCCCTGGGGGAATTCTAATTAGATGCCCAAACTGAAGCTCATTGTGGTTGGTTATATTAAACTTTCAGTCCAATACACAGTCAATTTTCCCATTACCTGTGAACAAGTCCCAAGGAAACTACAACTCCTTTGTTTGTTGCAGATTTTCTTCCCCATCTTAGAAGGGATCTACTGTTTTCTGGCAAGGAATCATGACCTCAGATTTAGAGGTGCTGACTTTCATGTCAGCCATTTCACACTCACACACTGTTTTCCAGATATAACTCAAAAGCTATGTCAAGTATGGTTAATTTTATACGTAGACCTTGGTGCCTTAGCTTCGAAAGTTTTCGGTCCAAAATTTCTCAACCCTTGGTCCGATTTAGTCCAAATTTAGAGCATATGAATGGACTCATGGAGATCTATTTTGAATGTATATATATATATATATATATATATATATATATATATATATATATATATATTACATTTATTCACTATGGAGAGCTTTTTTACAAGCAGCAGCCATAATATCCTTATTGTTTGTCCAATTTTGTTCCACTCATGGAAATCCATCTTGAATATTATATTTCAAATCTAAAAGTTCATATTTTTCTCACATAAAGACACCGAGTGTTGTGGACATAACTTGGGGAGTTCATCATAGAAGCTTGCTTATACAACGCAGGGGATCGGGGACTTTTCGTGGATGTACCCTTCCTGTCAGGGATTTCAGCATAGGCCTAGTTAATAAAGTTTTCCCTTTTATGAAACCAGATGTGGTCGTCTACAAGGGAATCAGAGAGCGGCGCATTGAGTGCTGTCAATCATCATTTTATTCCTCACCAGCGGTTTATTTCTGTCTTTTACTTTAATTATTAAATTAATCAGCAGCCCTAAAATGGAGTCAATCTGATTCTAACCGCTGACACACACACACAATTTGCCAAAACATTAACACTAATTGGTGGCTCTAACATTGTGGTTGATTGTTGTATATTTTACACAGTTGGAAACTGATGTCATTCTTTAAACAGTTTGAAAAAATGCGTGCACATCTCTCATAATAACTGATCAATTTCTCTGCATTTCGTCATAGCAGAATGATGATTTATGTTTTGGTGTATCTGACAGCAGCCAACGACGCACTTATTGCATGATCCATGCTGGAGCTGATGAGATACCAGTACCATTGAATTTGGAATGTGGTTGGTGGTCATAAAGATCCGTGAATTCCAGACTGCAACTGTACATTTCTCATGCTATCTTATGGTGACCTGGACCATTATGAAATGGAATGTGTTCCACATGATAGTAGCATTAGGATTGCGATGTTTTACCAGACCAGAAAGCGTTGTTTTAGTCCTAATTGTGTAATTGATATAGTAACTGGTTCTAATGTTGTGGCTGATCGGTATGTGCATGAGCGGGTATTATCAAGATTAAACCAATTTTACTGGTGCTAATGTATTTCCCATTTCCCGTGATCTCTCAGGAGCACCAACCTCATTGGTGTGCTTGTAAATTAGTACATCCGGTCCATTAAAATGAAAAAAGTCGACCTTTATTTCCCCTCTGTCTCCTATTTATTAAATGTTTTCATAATGAAATATGAAAGTCTGAAAAATTATATATAAAAGTCTATAGTAGTAAAAAATATAATAGTTAAAGGCAACATCACACAGGTGAAACCCAACAAAATCAACAATTTACAAAGGAGGGAAAGTGGAGATGAAATGTAAAGAGACGGTGAAAAGATAACAATGAGAAAAGAAAATTTAACAGGAAACAAAGTACAAAATCCTAACAGGAATCACTGAGAACCTTTAAGGTGGAGTAGCTGAACAACCTAACATTCTTTATCCTTTCTCACACAGGCTATCCTGCAAACACCAAACTGTTTTTCCACGTGGTGCAATTTCATACAAAGTCAATGTAAAGCCACAAATAGAAATTAATTAATTCATATCTAAAAAATTATAATAAAATATATATACATACATTACTCAAAAATAAAGGGAGCACATAGGGCTGCAGACCAATTAAGAGGCTCAATCAGATTCATGGGACACACCTCGAACACTTGTGCCCAATGCATGTAAGCTGGAGCAGTAGCCATTTTGTCACATTGTTATTCCAAGTTAATCACACCTCTGGGACATCAACCTGTTCAGTCAGGTAGCAATAATGATTGGGAATCAATTTCACCTGCTGTTGTGCAAATGGGACAAACAACAGGTTTGAAAAGAAAAAATAATAGTGAGAAAACCCCTATTAAGGAATGGTTTTGTAGATGGTGACCACAGACCATTTCCCTATCCTCTTCCTTTTTGGTTGATTCTTGGCTATTTTTGCGTTTTTCCAGTGACCCATTGTCAGACCATATGCTGGTGCAGTTGGCCCTGGGTTTCTTCCGGGGCATGACAATGCCCGTCCTCATGTGAGTGGAGTGTGTCGGCCAGTCCATCAATGATATTGACTGGCCAGCCCATTCCTCAGACCTGAATCAAATGGAGCTCCCAGACATCATGTATCGTTGCATCCAACGCCGCCACGTTGCACCACAGACTATTCTGGAGCTGACCGATGCCCTGAGCCAGGTCTGAGGAGAGATCCCCCCAGGAGACCATCCGTCGTCTCATCAGGAGCATGCAAAAAGGTTGCAGGGAGTGAATACAGGCATGTGGAAGCACACTACTGAGCCATATTATGAGTTATCTTGAGGAAATTCAAGAAAGTTGGATCAGCCTGGGATCAAGTTTTTAACAGTTCTTACGTTATTTTGAAAACAAATTACACTGTGTTATCAATAAAGATTTTCAACAGCATATATATGTATATATATATTTATGTATATTCTTAAACCCCCCCTTCTTAGACTGCAACAAAAAACTGGGAGATACGGGTAAACTAAACAACTAAGTCATTTATTAGCCAAAATTCAGGGAAATAAAGCAAAACAAATTGTTTGTATGGTAACAATTTGTATTGTCAGTTGTGTAGGGAGCGGATGAGTGGGGATATGCTGCATAGGTGTTGTAAAAAGAACCAACAAGTCAAAGACGAATGTGTCCACAAAGCCCAGCAATGAGATGAGTGACACAAGCAGGGGGCGGTCACAATATTATATATATAAACAGATTTTCTGCAGCAGGCTTAATATTGTGCAATAGGGAACGGCAATAGGGCTGTGCTGTGGTGGACAGCACAGTGGCATAACAGTTAGTACCCTCTACTCTATGTATGGTGCTTTGTCTCTATGTGTTTGTCTCGTTATTTGTCCAGCCTATCAAGCAGGGATATTTGTCCCACCTCTTGCCCCATGGCCACTGGGATAGACTCTTGTCCACCTCAAACCTTAACGGGATAAGCAGGGTGGATGGTCTTTGCTCCATTGTCAAGGATTTCTTTTTAGTTATTTGAGGTACGTTTTTAATTACCAGTATTGTATGTCATAAATATAGTCATTAAATGCGGTCACCAAGGGACTTCAGTGCACAAGGAAATGTAGCTCTAAGTTTCCTGTTTTTTTCGCTGATAGTGAAGCTCTGTCCCTCTTTGTTCATGACTCCTTTGGATATGGATTTGGATATGCCAGTAAAATCCAGTCGTCAATCCAAGAACCACCGCTCCAAAAATATTTATAGAAATCCATTTAGAAATTCTTTAAATATAATTTCAAACAGGCAAACTAATAAAGAAAAAATGCAAAAAAATATCCATAATAAATCAGGGCATACACGACACTCAAACAAGCTCTGAGGCTCTCCTTTAATACAGAAAATGTCTCATCTGTTTAACTTCTTCAAGTCAATGCCCCAAAAACTGAAATAACATGTCTCTGCTGTTTGAGGATTACCTGGCACTTGTTTTGAAATTATGTTATCTTGTACCTTCTTCTTCTTCTGTGAGTTAATGACATCTGAGTGGATATTTCCATCTGCTTATGTTCACTTAATGTAAGCAGATGGAAACATGTTTGTCATAATTCCAACAGAAAATAATACATCGAAATGAGATTTGTTTTTAAAATATGCACTAATATTTTACTGAACTAATAGAAGTCAGGTCATAAGAAATCTTTAAACGAAAAAAGACAAAAAAGAAATACATCAAAATAACCAAACATTTTTCGGAACCACAAACACATCTACTTCATCCTAACCTAAAACTACATCTATGACAATTCCATGCGATTAAAACTCATTTGTGAGTTTGGTATCCCTTATATCATAAGCCTACAAAAACAACTAGAAAGAATCAACGGAAAATTATGAATAAGTCCTATTTAAATTCAAAGCTTAGAAAAGCTCTAACTGCCTTCTTTAAATCATGGACGAACTTACCTGCATTTCATTATTCAGGGTCACCACTGTAGAGGTTATCTCCTTAACACCGGGCACATAAAACATTTTAGCAATTTGCATGAATGGTGGTCTCCCATAGGCCACCATTTCCTAGGATTTTAACTGGGAAATACTTTTTGAGGCCTAAGCCCAGGAGATTAAGGTGTTTTATAACCACGCGGCAGCATTGTATCTATATCGAGCTGTTGTGCTTGTCCTTTGGTGGGGATGACTAAATCTTATTGATTTTTACCAGCAGCTTGTGAAAGCATTCACTTAAGTGATATTGAATCTTGAAAGACTAAATGTAATAACAATTTCAGGCTAATTAAAATATAGATAGTGGGAGTACTTTACTGGATATCTCTTTCTTTGTCTCGGACAAAACACAACAACCTTGGTGCAAACAAGGACACATATTAGGACGCTCCCTATCCTGGAAATGAAATGGATATGCTTATTATAATGAATCAATAGTGTCAGAATAGGGACAGAAGTGAAACAGCAACCTCTGAGAACTAACAGATAAGGACCGTCCCGGGACTCCTCATATATGCAGAGCCCCTTCAAATTCTGAAGTGGGCTTGGATTGAAGAAGAAAAAGCATGGGAGAAATAGTTCATTTTCAAATTAACATCTTAGATGTGTCTTTCTTGTGTTTCAAGCATATGTGATGAAGGCTACACTCTCTCCACGGAGCGCAACGAGGCGCAGGCACCCACAGATGCATTCACAGGCAGATACACACATGGATTTATAAACTGATGCTACACATCAGTGCATGCACGTACGAACACACTTCTACTCTGAATGATGAGAATAAGGGCTTTTACTTTGCTCCTTTACAGATTGTGGGCCCAATTACGACAGGCAAAGATACAGGATGGACATCATCTGCATATAAATCAATGGGAATCCTAAAGGGAGCACTGCTTCATAGCGCATATTGGGAAGATCCCATCATACGTTTTAACTTGGAAAATGTTATTAAAATACAGTCACATTGGCAGCACCAATCTTTTTCAAAAATTTTTGTGCAAATTTACGTCTAATTTAACGATTATCTTTGTGGAACTATTTCAGTCCATGTGCACACGGGTAAGGAGAGTGTTGAGTTTGGGGATCTCAGAGTGACATCTCTGGTCATTGCAGATAATGTGGTTCTGGTGGCGTAACCACTCCGTGATCTTCAGCAGCACTGAGTGTGAAGCAGAGAACATGAGAGTAAGCACTTCCAAATCTCATGCCATGCCTCTTGGCAGGAAAATAGCATATTGTTCCCTCCATGTTGGAAGTGAGTTGCTGCTTCATGCAAAGGAGTTTAAGTACCTTGGGGTCTTGTATATAGATGAATCGATAATGAACTTTGAAGCGGACAGGTGTTTCTGTGCCACATTAGCAATGACAATGGTGTTGTATTGGTTCATCATGGTGAAAAAAAAAGCTGATTCTGAAGTCAAAGTTCTCAATCTACCAGCAAATCTAGAATCCAAGCTCTCACCTATGGTCATGAACTCTGTGTACTGACTAATAGGAAGGAGATCACTGATGCACAAGATCAAAATGAGCTTCGTATGTAAGGTGGCTGGCCTCCTTTACAGTGAGGAGCTCAGACATCAAACAGTTTTTACGATATTTGTAAGATTCTATGCAGTTTATTCAAAGTGACGTTTCAACAAACATGAGATAAACAATCAAAATTACGTTTTCTCTCTTTGAGAAAGAGATAAAGACTTTATTTCAGTTGACCCTGATTATTATAATTCTTGTTAAAACCATATCTGAAGAACATGGGAAATGTGTACATAAAGTTCTGTGAAGAATTTTGAAATGTTTTTTGGCCAAACTGTAGAAACACTGACAGAATCCCATTCACAGACTGACACTTAATTAAACTTGTAACCATTGAAATGAAAAGGTCGATACAATAGTCAGCATCCTGTGCACTGACGAAACAAGCTTGCCCATTAAGGTGTTGAGGTCCCCAGCTTCAACATCAAGTGTAACTACTCATGCGCCCAGTGCCAGCGAAAACATATCAGAAAGCGGTTTCAAATATTGTGGGTGAAGTTTATGCAGCAGGTTGTGTTGTCATAATGATAATAGTACATTGGTATCAACATTAATCTGTTCTTTCATTTATATCCTTTGAAATGGAAGGCTCTCCGCCAAAATCACAACATATTTCAAATGCACTCCAGGCTACAAGCCAATCAATCATCAAGTTTCAAAAGCACCGCTCGTAGATGATAATAACCTGGATGTAGGTTCATCGAAAAGTTATTAAGTGTACCTCAAAACTGCAAGGTGAAACCAAATCGGAACAGATTAAAATAGCCCAGATATTTTATTATAAATTATTATATAGTTATTTGTTTAAAGTTATGTATTTATTAATTTATAACTGTGCTCATGTATCACTATGTAATAAAAATAAATAATCCATTTTATTTTGAATGCACTTTACATTTGGATCAAATTTCAAAGTGCTACAAGGTAAAAGCAGGTAAAAGCAGGTAAAAGCATCAATGAAAAAATACAATAATAATGATTTAAAAACATGACCAAAATGCAGCAATGTTAATTAAAACTTTCTGCTAAAGAGGAAAGTTTGAAGTCCTTTTGTAAAAGTCTCAGTCATCCGTGGAGCCCTCAGATGGTCAAGGGAGGGCATTCCACAGACAGGGTGCAGCAGAACAGAAGGCCCGATCACCTATGGTGCTGAACTTAGTGCGGGGGAGTAGGAGATGGTTTAAATAGGATATCTTACCAGTTTAGCAGTTTACTATTAATACCAGTTGAAATTTTTAATTTCTTCACATATCAAACTTCCCTCACTAAAAAACACACACATCAAATGCATTTCTGTATGTTTGTCTCAGTTCTTTGTTTCAATTATGATGTCGGTGCAGATTTTCATTCATCCAGGTCATGGTAATCCATTTGGATTCTGAGAACTAAAGAAGCCTCTTGGATGAGAGGTGAAAGTCTTCAAGGCAAAACAGAAGTCCATTTGCTGTGGATTCAACCCAAGCGGATGCTATTTAGATTTGCTATCACTATTTCACAATTTAAAAGAAGAACGATATATGTATCCAAAATAAAGGGGTCTTTAATGCACTTGCAAAATTGCATTGTGAAACAAAACCTTAAATAAACCGAACCCTGAACCTTGGTTCAGAGGATTTTCAGGTGTGTTTACACATACAATCACACTGGAATCTGGCATGAACATGACATATCCAGATGGCCGCTAACGACCTGTACACAAAAGGACGCCAAACAGCCCAGCCCAGCCCTCACACCAGTAACTTCTTTTGGTTACTGTATAGATATCAAGGAGAGCAGGTCACATTAACATTTCCAATAATAGAAGAGAAGCTGGAGTCTCAGACCTTTTTCTCCATTTTTACACAGCTTATTAAATTCATCTTTCTAAGGCCCGTGCGGATAACTTAATTCTTTTTTGTTTTTTTAAATAAAGATCTACAGCACAACCTGTTTATGGAGAGTTAAGACTCCCTAGAGAGATTTATCAAAGAGAAATTTTTTGTTGTCGTTCGTTAGTATTCTCCGTTTATCCGGTCCGGGTCTTGCAGTTTCAGCAGGGAAGCCCAGACTTTCTTCTCCCCGGCCACATCCACCAATCCCTCTAAGAGGATTCTGAGGCATTCCCAAACCAGCCGAGAGACGCAATCTCTCCAGCGTGTCTTGGATCTACTTCGGGGTCTCCTCCTGAATGGACGTGCCCGAAACACCTCCCCAGGGAGGTGTCCGGGGGTATCCTAACCAGATGCCCGTACCACCTAAACTGACTGTTCTCGATACGGAGAAGCAGCGGCTCTACTTTAAGCCTCTCCCAGATGTCTGAGCTCCTCACCCTATGTCTAAGGCTGAGCCCAGCCACACTGCATAGAAAACTCATTTCAGCCGCTTTTATCCGCAATCTCATTCTTTCGGTCATGACCCACAGTTCATGACCATAGATGAGGGTCAGAACGTAGATGGACCGGTAAATTGAGAGCTTTGCCTTTCTGCTCAGTTCTCTCTTCACCACAACGGACCGATAAAGCGTCCGCATCACTGCAGACGCCGCCCCGATCTTTCTGTCCATCTCCCGCTCCCTTTTCCCCTCACCTGTGAACAAGACCCCGAGATACTTGAACTTCTCCTTTCAGAGCAAAAACTCCTCCCCGACCCAAAGTGAGCACTCTACATTTTTCCGGCTGAGAACCATGACAGCCCTAAAACATCCAGAGCTTTATGATACTCAGAGCAGATCTCATCCCCTTCGGGGCGATGCCACTGCGGAGTTGTTTAACCACGGCAGCGACCTCAGCCCCAGTGATGAGCGGAACCACCTCCAAGTCATCCAGCTCTGGTTCCTCCTGGGAATAAGTGTTGGTGAGATTGAAGAGATCCCCAAAGTATTCCTTCCACTGCCCAATAATTTTGTCAGTGGGGGTCAGCAGATCCCCATCAACCCGCTCCCCCCCTGAGAAGCCGGAAGGTTTGCCAGAATTTCTTCAGGGTCGACCAAAAGTCTTCTTCCATGGTCTCACCATGCTTCTCCCACGACCAGATTTTTTGCCTCCGTTACTGCCACAGCCGCGTGTCGTTTGGCCTGCCGGTAGCTGTCAGCTGCTTCAGGAGTCCCACAAGCCAACCTTGCCCTGTAGGACTCCTTCTTCAGCCTGACGGCATCCCTCACCTCTGGTGTCCACTAGCAGGTTCGGGGTTACTGCCGCGACTAGCACCGGCAGCCTTGCGAACACAGCTCCTAGCAGCCGCCTTGGCAATGCCAGCACGGAACATGGACCACTCAGTTTCCATGTCCACCGCCATCCCAGGAATGCGCTGGAAGATCTGCCGGAGGTGGGAGTTGAAGACCATCCTGAAAGTGTCCTCAGCCAGACGTTCCCAGCAGACCCTCTCTATTCGTTTGGCCCTACAAGGTTTGTCCAGCTTCCTCCACCGCCTCTGATCCAACTCACCATAAGGTATCGATCAGTTGACAGCTCGGCTCCTCTCTTCACCCTATTGTCCAAAACATGCGGCGGCAGATCAGCTGATACGACTACAAAGTCAATCATCGATCTGCAACGTAGGGTGTCATGTTGCCAAGTGCACTGATGGACACCCTTATGTTTGAACATAGTGTTCGGGATGGACAAACTGTGACTAGAACAGAACTCCAATAAGTGAACACCACTAGGGTTCAAATCAGGCAGGCCGTTCCACCCTATCATGCCACTCCAGGTCTCGCTGTCATTGCCCACCTGTGTGTTGATGACTCCAAGTAGGACAATGGAGTCCCCTGTTGTGGCGCTTTCCAGCACCTGTTTCAAGGACTCCAGAAAGAGTGTTCTGAACTGCTGTTTGTCGCACACAACAGTAAGGACCCGTTCCCCAACCAGAAGGCGCAGGGAAGCAACAAGAGGAGAGAGCTGGGGAGCTAGGAGTAAGCCCACACCAGTCCTCCGCCCCTCACCTGAAGCAACTCCAGCATAGTAGAAGGTCCATTCCCCATCGTAAAGGCAGGGTCCAGAACCAGTGCTGGGCGTAGAGGTGAGCCCGACTATATCTAGTCGGTACCTCTCGACCTCTCGCACAAGCTCAGGCTCCTTCCCCATCAGTAAGGTGACATTCCATGTCCCCACCGTCAGCTTTCATAACAGGGGATCAGACCGCCGATGCCTTTTCCTACTGCCCAATCCATAAGGCACCACACCACTGTACATTCCTCCGTTGGTGGTGGACCCAGTGGAGGACGGTCCCATGTCCCTGCTTTGGGCTGAATCCGACCGGGGCCCCATGGGTGAAGGCCCGGCCACCAGACGCTCACTGGGTGGCCCCTACCCCAGGCCTAGCTCCAGGATGGAGCCCCGGTAACCCTCCGGGCAGGGTACTCGAGTCCTTGATTTTTCCTCTTATCAGGGGTCTTGACCGCTCTTTTTCTGACCCTTCACCTAGAACCTCTTTGCTATGGGAGACCCTACCAGGGGCAAATTGCCCCCGATAACAGAGCTCCTAGGATCACTAGGGTACTCAAACCCCTCCACCACGATAAGGTGGCGGTTGTCTGAGGGGAGTAGAGAAATGTGTAAAGAGATAATTCGGCCCAAAAAGCAGAATCAATATCAAATTTGGAATCAGATGAATAAACAACTTAATGGTGGAAAAGGGTTTACTAAAATCTCAGGCTCACAGAGGTAATGGAATATAAATAAAATGTACTAGTAAATCAATGTCTTATGAATGTTTAAAGGGATTCTTTGTCATATTTTGTTAACATATAAGGTTCCTCTTCCTTTTTTCCTCTTTCCTTTATTTGAATCTCCCCCCTAAAAAATTATCTTGTAGTCTGTAATTATTTTCAGGATCAGGTTTTTGTTCACTGATATATCCTCACAGAAATTATATCGATTTTGTGAGAAAATGGCAAAAATGATTATTGGTCTGCCTAATGAGTAGAGACGGTACGTTATTTGCATAAATGGGCAATGTAGAGTCAAAAACCACCTAAATTGCATTTTTTTTGGACTCTGGAAGGAAACTGAATTACTGGCGGCAACAAATGCAAAACCCTGTGAGAATGTGCACACTTGTTACAATATATATGTTTAATATCTTAAAGAATGATGAACAGATATTGAAGTTTTAATCACTGATGGACGCTTCATGACCTGTAAAAGTCTGTCATGTCTTTTGTGGTTGGTTTTGCTTTTTTCACTTTGGTTTGATCTCACCCCTGAGAAACAAGCCTTTGCTTGATTGGCTCATGATAAGCCCCTGATAAATCATCGGTTGATCAAGAGATGTCTACCATGTTATCTCTAAATCAACAGGCAATTATTGTGTAATCTAAAAATAAGACAATATCTTATCTCTAAACTAGAGCTGTGGTAAGATGAAGGGGTAGGGGTGAGAGTTAGTGAGTAAACTTCCCCACAGGGTTGTTCACATTTTCTTTTAAATATTATGCTTAAATGTATAATTTTATGTGCTGAGGATAATCCTCCCATCCATGATCTAAAAACATTTATTCTTACCAGGTTCCTGCCAAATGCACATGCATATGCATCATAATAATAATAATAATAATAATGATACATTTTTATAATGCACTTTACATTTGGATCAAATTTCAAAGTGCTACAAAGTAAAAGAAGATAAAATCATCAATAAAAAATAAAATAATAACTATATAAAAACCTGACCAAAAAGCAGCAATGTTAATTAAAGTCATAGGTTCTGCTAAAAAGGAAAGTTTTAAGTCCTTTTTTAAATATGTCAGTCGTCTGTGGAGCCCTCAGATGGTCAGGGAGGGCATTCCACAGACGAGGGGCAGCAGAACAGAAGGCCCGATCACCCAAGATGCTGAGCTTGGTCCGGGGAAGGAGGAGGCAGTATGAGTGGGTAGAACGGAGGGATCGTGTTGATCTCAGTGGGGTGAGTAGTTTTTTAAGGTAGGGGGATGCGTTGCCATGGATGCACTGGTGAGTGAGGAGAGAGATCATATAATCAATCCTGGTGGAGACGGGAAGCCACTGAAGGTAATGAAGAACGGGGGTTCGTGTTTACGAACCCTCATCAGGATCCTTGCAGCACTGTTTTGAACATACTGTAGTTTTTGAAGACTTTTATCAGGGATCCTGATGAGAAGGGCGTTACAGTAATCCAGTGTTGAGGAGACAAACGCATGAACCAGCTTTTCGGCAACACTAAAGGTGAGTGAAGAACGGAGTTTAGAAATATTTCTGAGATGATGAAAGGAGATCTTGGAGATGTGTTTGATGTGGGATTCAAAAGTGAGTTGAGGGTTAAATCTTACGCCGAGGTTGGTGACTGATAAAGAGAGGGGAATGTCGTGACCAGGGAAGTTAATACTGGTTAAGGAGGAAGACTGGGTCTGATGTGGGGTGCCAATTAAATTTGCTTTGGTTTTGGAGCTGTTCAACTGGAGAAAGTTGTTTTTCATCCACACCTTTATCTCCTCCAGACAACCGCGGAGAGTTGACAGGGGAGATGATGATGATGATGACGATGATGATGGAGAGGCTGCGGAGGAACATGTGTCAGTTTTTATGTAGATTTGCGTGTCATCAGCGTAGCAATGGAATTAGAGTCCATATCGACTGATGACATGGCCAAGGGTGAGCATTTACAATATGAAGAGAATGGGGCCAAGGACTGATCCCTGGGGAACCCCACAGGTGACGGTGTGTGTCCAGGTTCTTGAACTTCCAAGGGAAACGTATTCTGTTCTGTCAGTGAAGTAGGATTGAAACCAGTTTAGGGCAGTGGCAGTGAGTCCAGTGGTGTGATGTAGGCGGTGTAGGAGTATTCCATGGTCAATTGTGTCGAAAGCAGCAGCCAAATCAAGGAGAATCAGGAGGGAGGGTGAACCAGCATCTGCTGCCATCCGTAGATCATTTCTGAATCTAAGCAGAGTTGTTTCTGTGCTGTGGGAGGAGCGGAAACCAGACTGAAAGGTTTCAAAGAGGTAGTTGTATTTGAGGTGGTGCTGGAGGTGGGCAGCAACTACTATTTCCAGTACTTTGTAGAGGAATGGGAGTTTGGAAATGGGCCTGTGATTAGCAAAAACTTCGGGATCGAGAGTAGGTTTTTGAGGAGTGGTCTGATTATGGTGGCTTTTAGGGCAGATGGAACAAAGCCGGCATGGAGGGATTGGTTTATTATAGCGGTGATCAGGGGACTGATGGAAGAGATGTTAGTTTTCACTAAGGCTGTAGGAAAGGGGTCGAGGGCACAGGTGGAGGGTTTCATCGTCCTGATGATAAACTCAACCTCTTGCTGTGAGATTTATGGGAAGCACTTAAGAGGCTGGAAGTACCCAAACTGTGAGTAAGCAGACTGGATAGGTAGATTGGAGGAACCAGAAAGGACAGAACGGATTGAGTCAATTTTTGATTTGAAGATAGGCCCTGAAATTATTACAGTGCTCTTCTATAATTTCTGTAAGTGGGGGAGTTTGTGGTTTAAGAAGATGATTGATAGTGGAAAACAGCTGCTTAGAATTTCCAGGAATGGTTTTGATAATGTTCGAGTAGAACAGTCACCGAGCCTCTCTAAGCGACTTTGAGTAGACCTTTTGGTGTTCCCGAAAGGCTAGCTTGTGGACAGTGAGACCTGAAGCCTTGTTACGGCGCTCAAGGACACGCCCAACTGCCTTCATTTTCCGTAGCTCGCTGGTGAACCAGGTTGATGAGCGGGAGAAGGTGACGGTTTTTTCAGGGGCGTGACGATCCAGGATTCTACCCAGGGACTTATTGTAGAAATCCACTGAGTCATTGGCTGATACAAAGTTTGCAGAAAGAAGATGCTGGAGGTCGACTGTCATGGTTTCTGGGTTGACGTTTTTCAAATTCCTGAAGTAGATTTGACGTTTGGGCTTAGTGAGGGACAAAAGCGCCAATTAATGGAGACGGCCTTGTGGTCGGACACACCATGATCGTACACAAGAAGATTGCTGAGAGGAGCAGAGTCAGTGATGACTAGATCCAAAGTGTGCCTCATGGTTTGGGTGGGGACATCGACAAATTGCCCGAGATTAAAATAATCCAGTAGTTGGAGAAATTCGGATGCAAAACCACATGCAGGGGAGTTGACATGAATGTTCATATCTCCAAGTACTATAATATTGGCAGAGGTTGTGTAAAATGTCGACAAAATGTTGTACAGCTAAGAGATGGTTGGTTTTTCAAACCTGATTTTTCAAACCAAACCCAGCCTTCATTAGATCTAATCTAATCTAATGAAGGCTGGGTTTGGTTTGGGTGGTCGGTAGATTAGAAGTATGGTCATGGAGAAAGGGGGTTTACAATTAAATGCCAGGCATTCAAAAGAAGAGATCTCTGGCAACGGCAGTGAAGACATGTCCAAATCACTGCGGTAGGTGACAGACAGACTACCACCACGACCAGTGCTGCGGGCTTTCTGAGGCTGCTTTCTGAGGCTTTCTGGGCTTTCATCATATGCATGTGCATGTGCATTTGCCAAATTCCTAAGTCCGGCATTTGCTGGCTGGACTTAGCATGTCCAGTCTTGCGAAAGTCCAGAAGTTCCCAGTACAATTTAAACGGCAGCGAATTTGTTGACGGAGACTTGATATCAGAGCTCAGTGGCCAATGCTGGAACAGCTCAAGATGTCGAACACAGAGAGAGTTAAGTCATCCTGGCTCCTGTGGAGGAAGAGGCAGAGAACGCCCCTAGCAGCTTGTCTCTCCAGCTTGGTAAGTCTCTCCAACCCTTCACTGATTTTTCATTGATTGTTTAAATAAAAAGTGATCAATAGAAGAACAATAGAAGTGAACAATTTCTAGAATAATAGAAATATTGGTATTAGAGAATGGCCTCTCAATATACTGAAATTGCTTGAATTAATTAATTCAAGCAATATTGATTTAAAAGAAAAATCCTGTACAACACAGTTTATTTACATTCATACAGTTACTACCTTCACTACCTTCCTATGACAGATTCTTTCTGAGTCCAACTAGCAACAATATTTATAATAAAAAGTTCTCAACACATAGATGGAGGTCATTATAATCCAACTAGTACTGTAATTGAAGCACATAAATTAGGTAGGTAGGTAGGTAGCACCTGAATCGATTGTGGAAGACTTCATCAATTCATGTCTGCCATAAAATATACAGATTACAGTTGAAAAGTATAAAAGAGTTAAACTCATAAATAATCAAACAATGTTATTATATAACATTAAATATTTTTATTAAATGAAAAATTTTAGAATATTTTCTTTTTCTAGCAGCACCAAAGTTCCTTTAAAGTCTGTGCACAAATAAATGAATGTGCAGATCCTGGCTCAGTTCTGTTCTGGAACTGACTTGACTGTATCCTCTAGGGTGTCCAGCAGAAGCATCAACATGCTGGTCCAGATTTTGCAAAGGCAAAAAGCTCATGGATGAAGACATGAAACGGAGATGCTGGACACTGTTTACCAGTTCTCCTGTGAAGCATCCTCCAGAGTGACTGCGGACATATATAGCATCACTAACCTGTCAGGCTGAATTGAAAAGTTCTGGATCAGTATAGTCCAGCTACCATTTATCCATTGACAATTAGACTGCGCTTAAATGATCAGTTACATCCCGCCGCCCCTCACCTGAAGCAACTCCAGCATAGTAGAAGGTCGAGAAGGCAGGGGTCCAGAGCCAGTGCTGTGCGTAGAGGTGAGTCCGACTATATCTAGTCGGTACCTCTTGACCTAGATATAGAAGAGAGGTGTGAAACAAAAGCAATCAGGGCTTAGCATCACAATCGATGAAAGTACTGTTCATTGAGCTTCCTATTTAATCAACAATTTAAGATGTGATGTCAGTGGCCATGGTGATGTACATAATGTTTTCCTGGATGTAGTCGGACTTGTAGATGTGATGGATGATAAATGGATTCACCTCTACGCACAGCATATAACCCTATAATGGCGAGTCTACATGTATCAGGATAAGTCCCACATCATAGGCATAGCCACCAATGAGGCTGCCATGCTCACAGGTAAGGACAGTGGATTAATTGCCAGACTCAAAAAAAAAGGAAAAGGTATATCAGGTCAAATGTATGCGTATCCGTGCACATTTGAGAAACCTGTGTGCGCAATTTTGCACTGGGATTCAAGCCCATGTTTGAGTGTTAATTTTTGTCTAATTTTTGACATGTGACTTTGGTCTCTTGACATGAGAATTTGATGTATTTGAAATATGACCTTAATAATATTTAATGTCTAATGTTATCATCTCATCATCTCATCATCATCATCTCATCTGAATAAAATATCAAGAAGAGAATGGTAATAGCTCCACAACTATCTATGTATTTGTATTTTTATTTGTCTGTATTTGCATAACCTTGGTGTCTATAGGAAGGTAAGACTTTAAAATATTTTATTTACAGTTCCAGTGACATTGTACCTGTTGAAACGTGAAGTAATCTGTGATTAATCGCAAAATAGCAATATGTCTGACATTTCATTTTTATTTTTTTTTTTTAATAAAAAAGCTTAACGTCATTATATACCTGCAGAGTCAAGGATCTTGTGTAATGGTAATTGTTGTATCAGTCGCGGATCCTTCGTGTTAAGGCCATGTCTCAGAAGTTTTTCATGGATTATTTTCAAATTTTATATTCCCATAATCTAATTCTCCCCTAAAAGGAGATTTAGGAACGGTCACTTGTGTATTTCTGACACTGGGGGGAGCTTTATATCCAACAATATAATTTCTCAACCATTGGTCCGATTTAGTCCAAATCTGACTCTTTCCAAATTTTATTCTAATAGTAATCTAATCTTATCAGTCAAAAATCACAACATCCACAGACATAATAATAATAATTATGTCTGTATAATAATTTTATAGAATTAGAATTGTTCCTTTAAAATCAAGTAAAACTTCTTAAATATCAAATAAAAATAAGAATATGAAAAAGAAAAGTAAAAAGTAAATCTTACTTTAAAAAAAGTGAGTAATACAGTGTATTCCTTTGTTTACAGTTTCCTCTGCTTCTTTCGGTCCGATCTGACTTTTGCCCTGAGTCTCAGATTCCTTGATTACGCTATCAACTCTCTCATTTACGCTTCCTGAGTTTTGTATGCAGTTCTGACTCAAACCCCTTGCGTGGGTGGGTATTTTTTCAGGGGTACGTCCCCATTGACTAAGCAGTTTTGGACTGACACAGCTCAGTGCCCTGGATATTATGTAGCAAGCCTAGACACAACATGGACATCCCAAACAGCACCAACTGTTCATCACAGACTAGGTATTTGATAAATACTCACTTAGTTGGTAGTGAATGCCAAACCTGTGTTGTAGGGAAAAAAAATGGTTGACCAAAAAATAGTTGGATAGCTCGAGAGACGAAGAAAGAAGGCAGGAGTACAAGGAGATATGGTGCAAGGCGAAGAGTGAGATAGCACTCTTCGAGAGTTATCTTTAAGAGTGCTGATGGTGAAGTATAGATGAGGTATGTCTGTCAAGAAGTATGTCATAGTGGTACAGGATATGTATGAAAGCAGTATGTCAGTGGTGACAACAAGGATTGGCTCTGAGTTATTTATGACAGAAGAGTGACAGCAAGAGTGAATGGAAAGGTATACAAATTGGTAGGGAGACCAGTTCTTCTGTTTGGTTCAAAGATGTGTCACTGACTAAAAGATTGGAGGCAGTGCTGAAGGTAGAAGCTTTTAAGATATTAAGATTTTCTTTTGGAGTTACAAGGATAGACAGGATTAAAAACAAACACGATGGTGGAACAGGTCAAACCCTGGTGCCCGGTAGAGGGATGACTGCTCTACCCGCTCAGCTAAAGCCGCCTAAAAATGTGAAATTTAGAGAATCTCATAGCCAATAAGCTTTCGCATCACAGGGACTACTGCACACGAAAAATGCAGTCACATACAGTTCATTCACGTTGTATAATGAAAAGAGTTTACAACATCATCCATAGTCTGACACAGATAACTAAGATAAGCTTGCTCCACCTCAATTGTTCGACTGACTTCCGGACGTATGATATTTAGAGAATCACTACGCCGAAAAATCTTTTGCATCACAATGCGTTCTGTGATGCAAAATTTGCATCTGCCGCAAATGAACAACTTTGTATGTAATTGTTCCAGATGAAAATTGATCATTTGGGGGTCAATCTGTGTTCACTCTCTCCATAGGTCACACCCCTATGGGCCGGGGAAATATTGTCATTGGTCATCACAATAGAACCTTCCTTTCCATGATAACTAATTGCCTGATGAAGTCTTAATGCTGAAACACTTTGGAGTTTATGTTTTATAAGTCTAAAGGACAATGCCATAACAATAAAAGCATTCTAGTAGTTTTAACTGAGAGTGCCTTGGAGTTTGCCTGTTATTTTAATTTCCATCCAGACTTGAGTTTGGTAGACTTGCATCTTTTTTTTACTCTGCTTGTGCCTTCTTGATTCGTCACTGTATTGTTTCAACAACTATGATCAGTTTGCAAACAATGCAAAATAGCCAACACAAGGTATAGTGTTAACATTCTAGAGTTATGTTACCAAAAAGCAGTGATATGTATTTATTGAAAAAACGTATTTAGTTTTTGTCAGAATGATTGGCAAAGAGTGAAACTGAAAATATTTTCTATAGAACATGCATAGAATTTAAAGAAAAACAGAACTTACATTTTTTTGGCATACATTTGACAATCCTTTGTGAACTACATAGTGTGGGAACAAATATCTGTTACCATAATCCAGGGTAATACTAATTTACAACTTTTTTAGACCAGGAAATTGCACACAGAATCAATGCAGAACCGCTAAGGGATGCAATATAGTCACACATTTACATCATTGACGCAAATTGATTTTACTCATTAACTCCAGTTTAAAACATGAGCGGGACTGAGAAATCCATTAGACAACAGAGTCTAGTGCCATTGGGATTATGTGTGTATATCTGTTGGTTCACATTAATCACAAGTGACATGTTCCCACATAAATGGGATGAATAGTATGAGAAAGGCAATTGTGTTTGGTGTATAGGCAGCAGGAGGGGATACCTACCACTTTGCTCATTGCAGTTCAATTCATATTTGCATAGGGATTGAAGGAATTATATAATATGATATAATATGCTTTTTTAAGCATTTCTGAATAGTTTGACCTTGATGTCTTAGCATGTGACTGTGATGTCTGCACATATGACGATGTCTTCAGATGAGACCTTGATTGGTTCCATGTGACTTTGATGTCTTCACGTGTGACTTTGATGTCTTCTCATGTGTTTTTGATGTGTTTCAGAATGATGAGTATGATGTATGATGTTTTAGTGACATGTGACCTTAATGTAACACTGCTGGGTCTCTGATAAATTGGGGCTTATCCCTATCATGTAGGCTTGGGTATGACCTCTGAACCAGTAGGCTCTGTTGGTTAATACTATAACCTTGCTATAGTTACACTAGTTACACTACTTTCAGTGTGAAGTAATTGGTGCCTTGTAAAGCTGCTCTTTCAAAGTTTTTTTTGTTTTATTTGATTCAAATTATCAAAATGGACAAAATAGGAGATGGACTTCACATTGGTAGACATTGTAAGCTTATCTGTTTGATAGTCATTGCAGTAAATATTTGAGGTAAACTGACAATTTCAATCTATGAATGATGATGGTCACATAATTCTCTAACTCATATTGCAGACCCAAAGATTCACTTGGCTGTTTCTGAAAAAGGCGATTATGGACCAGGTATCCACATTCCTGCTTTGATAGAGGACTGGCTGGCCAATCTCATACATTATGGAGTGAACTCGAATGGTGATATTGTGGCAATTGATCATGATATCCATCTTAATGCTACCAGTAATGTGATGAATCATAACATTCACATTGATGCTGCTGTAAGTGTGGATAATCCCAATATTGATGACAATGTAGAAAAGGTTGATGCTATGGTTATGCTCAATGCTGTAGTCAACCAGGGTGCTGAGGAAAATGATATCCTGCCTGAAGGATCCAGAAGGGAGGAGGGTAGTACTGAAGACTACTCAGACGAAGGATTTAAATACTGGTTTGAATACACCTCTGACAGCGACACCGACAGTGAAGACGGCACTGGAAGGAGTGAACGTTGCACAGAAGGTGCTCATGCTGGGGTCGCTGAAGAACACCTTATGCTAACTCCATCGAAGAAAGGAATAAATAGGGAATCAGCAACAAAGATAAAATAAATAAATAAATCCTTTATTTGTCACATACAGTCATTACAACATACTGAAATTCTTCTCTCTCGTCTCTGCGTTTGACCCAACCCTGAGGGAGCAGCAGGCAGCCCCCTAGAAGCGCCCAGGGAGCTGGGGTTTCAGGGTCTTTCTCAAGGACGCCATGACATGTAGACCCTGGTGGGACTTGAACCGGCCACCTTCCGATCTTCAGATTGGGAGATGGCCACTATTCCAAGCTACCAAGCTACAGTAGTAGCTCATTCATGAGGTACCACCGCATGATTGACGTTGAGTAAACAGGCCAGGATTATTTACAATAAATACATATTTTGATCAATTAAAAAAAACTAAAAACAATAAGATCCCACACCAAATATGCTATGCTACTAACTTTGTTAAGGGAATTATTAATTGTTACATGGACTACATGGACAAGTTTTTTTTAACAGATTATGTACCCCGAACCACTGGACCACTAGACGAGATAACGTAGGAGTTTGTACGGATCAATGGACGTTTATTCTTTAAAAGACGACAAAAATAGCTTAACTAAGGAGATGTATCTGAGGAGAAAGTTCTGAATAATCATGACTTGTTGGGATGGTGGAACCTCGTTATATAAAAACAAAAGTAGCTTATGATTACAATGTCCAGCTGTAACATCAAATATCTGTTACTTACCTGCTAACAATCATAAAATGTGGGAGAGTCAATACAACTAAAAGAACGTCAATATCGAATGCTATTAAACCCAAATACGTAGATAATAGTTTCTAACAGCTGGAACATTAAATACCAACTAACAGGCTAGCTACAAACAACTGTCCTAGCTAACAGTTAACTAGGACATACTACTTTGTTATCGTACTGCTTTTATTTGAAAGATTGCATAGGAGTTAGCTAGCTGATAGCTTCTATAACATGTAACACCCACTAGCTGAATGTGAACAGTTGTAATATTAGATCGTAGTTAGTGAGCTGTTAAATTATAACATAACTAGCTGATAGCTCGTCACAGCAGGAAAATTAAATGTTTTTTCTAGACTGAACTGGGTTGTTTTCGCTCACTGTCTTCCTTAAAATATCCTAGTATAAAATTAGTTTACTTCTACCTACTTAACTACCAAGACTTGTTCCCAAACCATCAAAAAATAAGTTATTTTTGGTCATTACTAACAGTACAGACACAGGAGAATTCAATTATAATGGTGTTGATTTAAGAGATGTTTGCAATAATCTATAACTAAATAAGTCCAACTGATACTCATTGAGGTAGTAACTTTTCCTCAAACCATCATTAATTAATTAATTATCTATAACCTTTGTATCACGTTCATGGAAGGCAACATTTCTTTCATCACGCATCAACGTACCATGACTTCAGTCATGGTAGTTACTCACTTCTCCTTGCGCGTCGCCAGGACATTAGGACATTACTGGGAATGGTGAACTCAAAGACCTCATGCTGAGGATGCACAAGAACCCCCTCCGCCTATTCCAATAAAGAAAATATAGAGATGATGATGAAGCTGAGAGAAACAGACAAAAGATCAAGCTGGCAATGACTTCCAGTAAGGACAGGCTTCAGGAGAAGGGCACGGGGCAAATCGAGGACAAGTGTTCAGAGACAGCAGCAGGTCCACCACAACTTTTAATGGGAGGTTGGTTGAATCAAAAAAATACACACACAATCTGAAACACAGATTTTAAAAAACTTTGTAACAAAGACTCTATTTAAAAAGGTGTGTTCATTGCATAAACGTTTGCTTTGTAAAACAGGACGTACTCTTAAACCCAGAAATCTCTGGGTGGGTTAGATTCATGACTGAAATCAAGTATAGGCCTTCCAAATCTATTATATTTAACATGATAAATCAGCCATCCTTAAGGTCATGTCTCTGTTTATATTTTTTTGCTTACATGGTATGTTTTAAAAATATTTTTTTCATTGTCTTTCCTTTTAAAATCATGTATTTCTTCTGACTGTTTCTTGATGTTATTATTTTTGCAAACATTCACTAGAAAAACATTTGAATTGATTGAATACTGTAATGTTTATAAAATATTGCATATTATATTTCCATCACATACAAGAAGGATGTAGTGTGAGAAATAGGACCAGGAAGAAGGCTCGGAATTCTAGAGACCTCAGCTTCCTGGCAGATTTTGGGGAGTTCCGCTGAACCCTGGTTCAGAAGGCAGTCATGTATTTTTGGCATAACCTGCAACCTACTTATTAGGTTTTACACTTTTAATAAAACCAAGTTGTAGTCTATCAGATTTTCAAAATATGTCTCCAGAACTGGTTTAATATTATACAGGACATTTTATTTAAGCATTCGGTTTAATTATATGAATAGAAACTAATATTTAGTCACAAAAAAGGTGAAAACTAACATTTATGGAGTTAAAAAATCATGAGATAAAGCTGTTTAATTAACTTTCCATAACATTTAAAGGGTTTTTTGAAACACAATGGTTACATATGCGTTTAAAGAACGATGAGCCTTATTCTTAGCCATTGTACTGGGTCACTTTAATTCACCAAAAGTTTGGGATTACAAAACAATGTACATCTAGTGCCGGTTCGAACCCTGGATAAATTGGGAGGGTTGTTTCAGGAAGGGCCTTCCTCTCCGATCGGGGCGAAAGGTTGCCTTGGCTTCTTCGTTTACTTCTATTCTTCTATTCTGCTGATTGCACCAACCTGTTTCTTGTTGAATACTCTACCTTACTGACAGACAGTGTTGACCGAATCCCTACACAGAAGTAGAAGAAAAAATATCCTTTATTTTTCAATTGCAATTAACCCATTCTTATGCAGCAGTAGGAAGTCATCTGCGGCAGTGCCTTCCTCGACATAGATTGCAGGCTCAAACAGCCGATGTTCAGATTGAAAGATCTACCCTCTACCCACTGAATTACAGCCGCCCCTAATCTAGTGTACTATTGGCCGGCTAATTGAATGTGGTTGAAAAAAATAACCAATTATTAACACTAATAAGACATAGGAAATACTTTTTGGAACTGATGACCAGGAGGAACAACAGCTGAAATGAAACAAATATATTAATACCATTACCTGGTGTTATGATAGATGCCAACCTAGCCAAGGATTGAGCCTGTAGCCAAATTTTTTACACCGATTTTTAAATCAGTTATTCAGAGTATTTATATTACAGTATGGTCTGAATCAGCAGCTGATCTGGTAAACTTAAAACCAAGCGCAACAGTCTAATCAAAAAATTTTATGGTTTCAGTGTCTTTATACACTACTCTGTCCTGTTAAACCAAAATCAATGCAATGATGACGGCGATCTGTATCAAAAGGTGTTGATCATGACTGATTCGTCTATGATCATGAAAGTGTGCATGGTTGCGGCAGTTTGCTGCTTCCTAAGGCTCTTGTGTTACTGTGTTTTCTTTTGTCTGTGTATGCAATATTACTTCCGTCAAACAATGCTGCTGCTGTCTATTGCCAATGTTCACATTACATTGCACTTTGAGCTCCTATTTTACTGTCCTTGTATTTTTTCAATTACTTGTGATGCCTTGTATTTTTATTTTTTGTAGTATCCAGTTTGACGCTATTGCTGGTTTTTTTACTCAAGGTGTGCCATCACAATCACTATAATGACAATAAAGCTTTGTAATATGGTCTGAATTTACATGAAAATAACCTGATGTTAAACTGTCTGTCTAGTCTTTATGTAAATCTCTTATTCGGAACTGATCAATGGCGCAAAAGGAATTTCAGTGTGAACTGACGATATTGTTTCATATCTTATCAAAAGATTGCTTCAACCATTTATAAATGGATGTGGTCTTGACCTAGAGAGGAGGTCATCAGGGAAATCTAACCTTCAGTGTTTGACCTTTATCCATCAAAAGTCTCAAGTTAACAAATCACTGGCAGTCACTTCTCTTCACTCCTGTCTTTACTGGCCGATGTATAATAAGGTCCACTTCCTCCTTTTGATATACTCCAAGGGCCTGATCTAAGATTTGTAGAAGTAAAATGGGTGCAAACTATATAGCACCAGTAATTAACTGATGATCAACTAACGGTGCACACTGAGGATGGTGGCTGTCAAACGTGCAAAATAAAAGGCACTATCCATTTGGTATGTTTGCCTTAATGATTATGCAATATCAGGCGTATTTACCCAAGAACGCAAACTACTGAGAGGAGTAGATGAAAATAGGTTCATTTATCACATGCAATATGATTTACTAAGCCTGAAAAAATCTTGGTGCTCGTGATTGCATCTGAATTTAATACATTTGGAGGTAAGGTCCCACATGCCACTTGCGTGCTCCTTCTGTGCACCCTCTTCCCAACCCATTTCCTGTATGCTCTGTTGTGGACCGCTTCGATTGAGAAACCCACTGCCTGTACACTATTTTCAATCCCTCTTGCCAGGGCACTGATGATCATCGCCTGACCAGATCCACCAGCTGCCTGGTAGCACGCCCGCGTCCAACATGTTTGCATCTGTTGTCAGTTCATACAAATATTCTTAGTAGATCACCCGCAAACCACAGGCAAACCAAACATGCAATTAGAAAACTGTGCACGCAATTTAGTACTCGCTATTTGGAATCCTAGTAAATCAAGCCCCAAGGGCATTGTTCAATAATAGATTAGAAAAGTTGTGCTTCCTTCAAGTTTGACTTCTTGCTATAGTGTTTTAGATTATCTTTATCATTCTGGTTGTCTGGCTGCTCAGTTCTTGGCTCTAGGAGCTATTTTTATTAATTCTGCAGCCTTTCCAGAACAATGACTAAAGTGAAGGGGTTAAAATAATCCAGGTTTTAATAGAAAAATATAATATAACAACATTTGGCTCATAGCTGAATGGGTTGAGCAGAATCTGGTCACAAGTCTGATTGGACACAGTTACAAGTTAACAGTTTGAAATCTCATCAGCATTTCCCATTTCTCTGTCATCCTCAAGTTAATCTTAAAACAAATTATTTTCATCTCAAAGACTTTCCAAGGCAGTACTTTGGGTTAAGTTCATTTTAAATGTATTTGTTCTGTGTAAACATTAAAGAAACATGGAATAGTGTTTTTCAACATTAAATGTTTCCATCGCTTTTGTCATTATCACGCTACAAGGAGCTTGATGACTCTGTAATGGTGTGAGGATGCACACTCTAATTTCCATATTAATGTGATCAGTGAGACATCCTCACTTCACACAGCAAACACAAGCTCTGACTTGCCCTCAATGACTAAGTCAAAGCCTGCACCTTTAAAAGCGTCTTAGCCATCACCATTTTCACGAAGTGTATCTTCGCTTGATAAAATGAACAACCTTATGATTGCCATCAGTGCTGAAGTGATTGAGCTGGGTGAATGTAAGGTAGAGAAACTACATGGCCAATATGAAGGAAATGAGCCACACAGATTGAATTGAAAAGGGGCTCATATAAAAAGGCAATGAAACTAAAAAAAAAAATAAATAAATTAAAAAAAAAAAGTTGAGTGTGCTCAGATCTGCAAAATAGTCTAGATGGCATCAATCTAAACTCTTATTTTACTGTTTTTTAAAATGGTGTGTAAGGGCACTGAGTGATGCAGTCTACTGTGGCAATGAAAATAAAGAATATTAAATTGTATTGTCCAAATTGAACGAAAAGGAATCGACACTCATTGACAAACATTTTAGAATGACAATATTTGTGGTGATTAATAAAAATGTAAAATCATACACTTGAACCTTGTTTCTTTCCCAGATTATGCCCAGAATATGGAAAATATTGATTTAAGATCAATCCAATTATTTAATTGATCAAATGTATTCATTCAAATATCTGAATGTAATAAATTCTGGGGTGGCTGTAGCTCGGTGGGGTTGAGCAGCTGTCTCCCAATTGATAGATTGGGTGGTAGCTGGTTCGAGTCCCATCAGGGTCTACTTTTTGTAGGGTCCTTGAGCAAGACCCTGAAACCCTGGCTCCCCATGCACTTCAAAGGGGCTGCCCGCTGCTTCCTCAGGGATGGATCAAATGCAGAGAAAGATTTTCACTATGTTTAACTGTGCATTGCTGTATGTGATCAAATGGAATTTCTTCTCTTTCACAATTACCTCCATTTTCCTTTCAAACAAGGATCAGACAGGACAATTGCATGGGTTGAATATGATATTTATTTATTTAAATGCACACTAATTATATAGGATACATATGAATAATGGTAATGCAAATCTCAAATGATAAACATGAAATAGTAATGCAGTAGACATAAAATGTAAATGCATTTATATTTGAGGTAATGATTCAAGAGATAAATGTTTTGGAAAATGCCGATGGTGATGGAAAGGAATTTGAAATGATTCAGTATTATCAATATCTCAATTATCTATACTCGATGAAGGCTGTTAAAACAATTTGATATTATTTTTAATCAAACCCTTTTTGATGAGTGATAAAAGTGGTGAGATGATAATGCCTACTATGTTAAAGTTAGTCAGAAGGAAGTTCTCCTGATCACAACTGTGGGTGAGGGCCTGCATTCCAGAACTGGCTTCTGGGTTGAATTGTCCCTTAAGGGGTTTGTTGTTCCTTGTTGGCCAAGGATTGGAGATTCAGCAACTGCTTTTGCATCAGCTTGATGGACCCTCTGATCATACAAATGATATGAAGAAGGCTAATAAATCGCGGTGTGATTAAACAGATATGTGATTACTTAACTAAGGGAAGTTATTCTGTCAAGGCTATATCTACGAGTAAATAACACACAGATTGATCACTTAAATGAAACAGTTTACTAATGAAGAAAGAAACTTATATTACAACAATCATGCCTTCACTTTCACAAAACTATGGCAAGAGTTATTTAAACAAATAAATTATAAATAGACAATGAATATTTGTATATGCACATTAAAATGTCATACAGGTAGAACATTAATATCTCAATCAATCAATCAATCTTTATTTATATAGCGCCAATTCACAACAACAGTTGTATCAAGGTGCTTTCCAGAAAGAGCAGGTCTAGACCTGCCAAGTGCTTGCTCAAGGAAATTCCTCCTTGAGCAAGCACTTGGCGACAATGGCGAGAAAAAACTGCCCTTTAACGGGCAGTAATCTCGAGCAGATCCAAGACTCAGGGTGGACGGCCTACTGCCATGACCGGTCGGGTTTGAAAAAAAAAGAGAGTGAGAGCGAGAAAGAGAGAGACACAGGTGAGGAGAGATACAGACAGGGGAAAAGCAGCAAAGATATCAGCTATAATCCACGTTCTCCAACCGCTCCATGGTCGGGCCGCGGCAGCAGCAGGGATCCCAGGTTGATACATACATTAATATTAATGTAACATATAGTGATAGCTTATGGGGAAATACTATACAATAATAATAACAATGAAAACAACAAAAATCATCATCATGAGCATCTTGTAATGAGTGGACATCGAGCAGGTCCACAGCAGCAGATGCAATCACCAACCATGTGACCTTACAGGGCGAGAAAACACAGTGACTCCAGGGAAGAAGTCAAGTTAGTAACAAGCATGTAATCCTTTAAAATGCATTAAACCATTTAACATGCATTAAACCATCTAACATATTAAAGTGAGTGGGATGTATAAAGAGGGACAGTGAGAGAGGAAGAGAGAAAAGCTCAGTGCATCATGGGAGATCCCCTAGCAGTCTAAACCTATAGCAGCATAGCTAGGAGCTACCTTATGCCAGCCTTAATTATAAACTTTATCATAAAGGAAAGTTTTAAGCCTACTTTTAAATGTAGAGAGGGTCTCTGCCCCCCGAACCCAGATTGGTAGATGGTTCCACAGGAGAGGAGCCTGATAGCTGAAAGCTCTGGCTCCCATTCTACTTCTGGAGACTCTAGGGACTACCAGTAACCCTGCATGCTGGGAGCGCAGAGTTCTGATTGGACAATATGGAACTATGAGCTCCTTCAGATACGTTGGTGCCTGACCGTTAAGGGCTTTGTACGTGAGCAGAAGGATTTTGAATTCGATTCTGGATTTTACTGGGAGCCAATGAAGGGAAGCTAAT
>VRLP01003306.1:0-66760 GCA_009660295.1 Lophius piscatorius | reverse complement strand
TCGATCTTTTATTTATCATGTTTTGCTCAATAGTACATTTTTTACTCCCTAGTAGGAACTTTTTATTGAAATGAAAAACAGTCTTTTGGACATAACTGTGACACGTTTAAGTTGAAGATCCCCATCAGGAGGATCTCTCGCACAATGCATGGGATTGGGGGCCTATTCAGGGATAAAACCTGGTCTGGTTTTATTTTGTGTTGTTTGCGATGAACGGTTCGGTTATCGGGGACTTAGAGTCACCCTTTGATCTTCCTTTAATGTTCCTTTGGGAGTAGAACCGGGGGATCGGTGGGCTGAACGGAGACGCTCACTGGACTGTTTCACTGTGTGAACCTGGACTGTTTCACTGTATGAACCTGGACTGTTTCACTGTATGAACCTGGACTGTTTCACAGTGTGAACCTGGACTGTTTCACTGTATGAACCTGGACTGTTTCACAGTGTGAACCTGGACTGTTTCACTGTATGAACCTGGACTGTTTCACTGTGTGAACCTGGATTGTTTCACTGTATGAACCTGGACTGTTTCACTGTATGAACCTGGACTGTTTCACTCTATGAACCTGGACTGTTTCATTCACACATAAAGTTTATCCCTGATCTCCCATTGTTTCTTGTAGATATTTCTATTACAGTTGTTATTGCACACAGAATAAAATATATTGTTTTTACTCTATTATCATCATTATTGGTTTACATAATAATATTAATAATAATAACAATAATAATACTGAATATTTTCATTATTATTATTAATATTAAAGTTATTTTTAAGATGGCATTAAATCCATTAGTGACAGAACGAGACCATTATTGTGAAGGTCCACGCCGGAAGCTGCCGCTAGTCTCCCTCACTATTGACAGACTGGAACAGGATGCTGTCAGACCGAGCACACACACACCGACTAACGGACACCAACCGCCGCAGCATCCTTTGTTTTCTCCTGCTTCACGTCCAGGTAAGGAGGCTAATGACCTAGCCGTGATGCTAACCTGTCTTTCAGGCATGTTAATGACAACTGTGACGTCAGCGTGACAGCTGACGCTACGTCCAACCTGCGTTCTCCCTCATCTCCCGTCCTGTCCGTTAACGGCTATTGTTCGGTGTACCGTTACTGTATAACGGGCAGCGGCTGACGTAGATCCAGCAACAGGCAAACTTCTGTTTAGTAACGGTCATTCTTACGTCACGTGCTGGCCGGTCCAGTTCAGGAGCTGCTCAAGGTCTGGGGTTCGATTGGGGTTTGGCTCTGCAACAGCAGCGACCAGCGCGCGCGTGCATGCATGTGTGCACGCGTGCATTCAGGTGTCAGTTCAGATGTGGACCTCCTGTCACGTGACCCAACTAAGGTCGCATATTTCTATTCTATTTCTATTTCTTTTGCTACATGTTGATATTTTTGATGCGTATTATGGAACATTTTGCAACTTATTGAAAATAAAAAAATTTGGACATGAAACTTTACCAAGTTAGTCAAGATTTTAATAAACAACTTGGAACGAAAAATACACAAAATGAACTTTAAATAAAGTACAGAATAAAGTAAAGAATGAAGTCAACGGGTCAAAGGTCTAGATAGTTAACATTTGTATATTTTTGTGATATATCCAAAATTTTTATTGTCTTTTTTAAAGAGTTTTAACACATTCATGAAAAACAAATTCAGCATCTGTGCTTGAATTATTTGTTTGGCAGAAATAATCAGTTTCTGTTTTGACACTAGGTACACAGACTATGGAAGAAATGTGTTTATTATTTACGTGAGAAAAGCTTACGTGAGAAAACCGATATATAATGTTTATTACATCGTCCTCATTGACCTTCTTTAATTAAAATGTTGACAAACAGCCGGTAAAGTCTGATAAAATCTGTCATCATTATTTTAATGCCTGAATGTAAGACTTTCTGGGGCCAATGCAAGTCAAGAAGGTGGGACTTCCTGTGTAAATAGGAGTCGGGGAGGTGGGACTTCCTGTGTAAATCGGAGTCTGGGAGGTGGGACTTCCTGTGTAGATAGGAGTCGGGGAGGTGGGACTTCCTGTGTAAATCGGAGTGTGGGAGGTGGGACTTCCTGTGTTTTCGTTTTCAAAAGCCCCATGTTTTGTGTAATCTGAAGCTATAAACATTGGCATGAACAAAATATTTGAGGTTTGCTTGACTTTATTGTTGAATTATTATTATTATTATTATTATTATTATAAAGAAATAAGTTTTCTCTAAATACTTACATTTCTCTATTAATACCAGAATATGGACATTAATAGAATAGGGTCCAAGAGCGCTGGTGGTTCTGACCGTACCGGGTCATTACTCCGTTTGTGTGGATTCTCCTTCAGCCGGTCATGATGATGATGATGAAGGTTGACTCAAAACCAGCTGGAGGTGAAACGTCTTCCAACATTTAAAAAATAAAACCAATTTATGTTGCTGGAATGGGAAAGTTTACGTGAGTTGGTTACAATCTTCTCCGGATTCTTCCGGATTGAATGATAGACCCATCCAAACATTCATCCATCCATCCATCCATTCATTCATCCATCCATCCATCCATCCATCCATCCATCCATCCATCCATCCATCCATCCATCCATCCATCAAACCATCCATTCATCCATTCATCTACCCCATCCATCCACCCATCAAACCATCCATTCATCCACCCATCCAACCAACCCATCCAACCATCCAACCCACCCATCCAGCCAACCCATCCAGCCAACCCATCCAACCATCCAACCATCCATCCAACCATCTATCCATCCATCAAACCATCCATCCAACCATCCATCCATCAAACTATCCATTCATCCAACCATCCATCCATCTATCCATCAAACCATCCATTCATCCACCCATCCATCCATCAATCCATCCAACCCATCCATCCATCATCCAACTATCCATCCATCATCCAACCATCCATCCCTCATCCAACCGTCCATTCATCCTCCCTCCCCACATAGTAACAGATTACTCACACATATTAACAGATTACTCACACACAGTAACAGATTACTCACACACAGGGGTTCAGTGTCACTGACACTGAAAATAAATTATTTTCAGAAAAACTGTCCATAGACAACAAGGTGATGTAATTCAGTCGAGGCTGAACTTAAAATAGCCATTGTGGAGAACAAGTTAACCTTCAGGTGACATCTTCATCCCCTCCTCTAGTCTCTACTCTCATACTTGAAGAAAATAAATTCAGTGTTTTTATGCATTTTTACCAAATTATGTTTGATTTCTTCCTCATATTCTTGTCAAATACCTCCTCTTCCTCCTGCCACTCGCTTTAACGTCTTCCTTCCCACGTCCGTTTCTCTTTGTCTCGACGATGTTCTGCTAGAGCTTCCTATGATTGATCGGAAAGTCCGACCCATCCAAAAATGGTGCTTTCAGTGTCTGTGTATATTTTGTTTTTGTTTGTTTTTTTGTCAGAAATGAAGATTGAAAAACGCAAAAAGAGTTTGGAGATGCTGAAAAAAAAGTATGTTTCCTTTTCAAGCTCAAACAGAGTCGAGGGAAAGTTTCACTGACGTTTTCTAACTGATAAGTAGAAATAAAATCAGGAGGAGACAGAAAAGAAATGAGAGTTTGCTTTTTCAATATTCATTTCGGAGAAACGAAACAGAAACAGAAAAACCTACACGGACCTTTCACATTGTAAATTAATCAAACTGTGGTCCAGTTTCATCCGGGCCCAGACCAACTCTATGTGTTATGGGGAGGTTTCCTACTTGAAGTTCTGGACCGGACCGAAGGAGATAGGCATGAAATCAACCTCAGAATCCCGTCTGGGTGAGCGCCGCTCTCCGCGACTGTTAACGCTGGTTCTGGCTGTCTGTGAAGAATATTTATTTTTATTTAATCCGTCTTGCTGTCGATTGTAGCAAAGACGTCCCGTCTGTTTTTTTGGATCCTGTTTTAGCACGGAGGACGGGTCTCGGAAGTTTGATCCGGGCCTCCGTGAGAACCTTGCTGACGACGCACTGCTCCGTCTGCAATCCTGATGACTAATGCTGGAGAATTCAGACCATGCGGACACAAACTGTCGTTTTTTTTTTCCCTCGCTCTCTGTCCGACTGAGCCGTCAGAAGCCCGGCTGCAGCGTCAGTGAGGAAGAGGCTCTGAGAGAGAAACCTTCTTTTCCCCTTTTTCCATAGATCCACTCGCTTATCAGACTCAAGCTAAACGCAGACGACCTTTACGCCGTGAGGTGGAGCGCCTTCTAAAACGGTTTCAGATAAAAAAAAGGCAAATGTGTTGTTTGAGAGGTGAAGATTTTGGGGATCCAGATGACGGAACCGGAAAATGTTTTGGATTTCATGAAAAACTCAAGTTGTCAAAATTGTTATTTCCTGCTTATCTATGATTGTTTTCAAACATAAACTCAACTCTTCCTGGACTCACTCTTTCGCCCGCCATGACATTGACTCTACTAGGGAAGCAGTAATCGATTACTTTAGTAATTGAGCATTCTATGCATTATTTTGGCGATAGATCGGGTGATCAGAGTCGTTGTCTCAGTCTGTCCGTCTTTGTCGGACTTCTTAATCTCCCGGAATTTGAGGCAGAGTGAGCCTCTGTTCGCACACAAAGATAGGTTATCCCCCTCGTCTACCTCCTTGACTCGTAGGGAGTTGATCAAGTTTGCGACGACTAGCTAGCAAATAACGGCCTGCAAGAAGATGCTAGGAGTTAGAAGTCTACCAGCGGAGAGGACGGGAACGGTTCAGGCCTCTTCCTCGTTGAGTGTCACGCCATTGTGAGTATCCGTTTGCGTATTCATCAGACAGCCGTTCGTTGTTTGAGGTTTGTGGCGTGTGGACGTGACAGGTCGGTCAGGTTAGGGCGATAGTTGTCCAGGTTTAAACAACGCCTCGAGATGCAATCGAGGCGTAATTTGAGATATTTGAAGAAATGGGGAGGGTTGCATCGGGAAGGGCATCCGGCGTAAAAACCTCTTGCCCAATCCAAATGAGGAACACAAAACTGTTTTACCAGCCGTATTGGTTGGGGCTCCGGTTAACAAGTATCGACGTCGTACAGCTAGCCATCAGTGTTCGGACCTATGGACGGCACGAGGTGGTCCACAGTGGCGACCCCAGAAGGGAACAACCGAAAGAAGAGATCTGAGCCCTGGACTCTCCTCTGGGAGGCCTGTGTGACGTGTAACATCTGCGACAGCCTCCTCCGATTCATTTTCCCCAAATTATTTCCATCATTTGAAGCCGAGGGTCAAAGCTGCTGTGGTTAAACACCGACGCTCCTACTGGCACGCCACTTTACAATCTCCGGTCCCCTTGTTGAAGTGATTGCCAACAATGGCTTCGGCTTTAATTGCTGCACAACGAGTCTTTTTTTTCTTTAGAATTCTGCAAAGAAAACCAACTGAATAACGTTTCAATCAACTCAGCGTCAGCGAATAGTTTCTTGGCTTCAGCGTCAAACAAGCAACCAGGTCTTGCTCTTTTGTATTCAGATGTTGATGTTTTATTATCCTCAAGCGTACGAGCTAAGTGTTGCTGAGGTCTGGTAAGGTCAAACTAAACACATCAGGCCGTGACGTCTTTGGTTTTTTCCGTCAGTGCTCTAGGGCTGAGGTCAGAGGTCAAGTCTTGAGTGGGGTATGATTAGTCACGTGTTGCACTTAATTTCACATGTAGTAGCCGACTATGATGATGAACTGCTCTAAAGCGCCGGTCTTCACCCACAAGCATCCGTTTGACACTTGGTGGGCTACGCCGAAGGCCGAAATAGCCTCTCCCACTTAGATTCTACGGGGCCACACCTAGAATCTAAGTGGCCACCCCGGGGGTCCCCTCCACCGAAGTCGCAATGTGGTCATTTGTCATCACTCGATGTTCATGATGTTCATCTCGCAAATTCTCCAGGTTGTACCCCGGTCCCCGTTCGACCCCGAAGAAGATAAGCAGTTACAGAAAACGGGTGGATGTCGTTTCCGGGCGACACGATGGCATAGTTGGTAGCGATGTTGCCTCACAGCAAGAAGGGTCCGGGTTGGGACCTTTCTGTGAGGGGCTTGTAAGTTCCACCTGTGTGTTGATTGGTTTCAAAACAGTCAACCATCAGATTGGTTTAGCTAGCTAACCCGGGAAACCTAATGACCTGAAGATGTTTCAAGAGCTAACATTAATGCGCGGGCTAACATTCTCGTCTCGTTTCGACTGCGTACACCCTCCTCTCTCTCTCCATTTTTTTTAACCATTTTCCTGTCCACTTGTGATCCGATTGCCCAAAAGGCATTTTAAAAAATAGCAATCCCACATCAAATAATAAAAGTAACAAGGGGCGGAGCTAAGGGGGCAAAGCATTCTCGATGGGCACTGTTAAAAATGGTGTATAATAACTGATATATCCTGTCCCATGAAAACCTGTGTCCACAGGAAGTAACCGGTCCGTCCCGTTGACATCGGCCTCATTGAAGAGACGCTGAGCGAGATGAAAAGTAAGACGCAGGGGGGCACAGGAAGTCTTTAAATGTTTCCTGTGTTTAGTTCACCAAATTTGTATTTTCTCCACATTTTACCTGCGTTCTAGCTGACAAACTCTTTTTTTTTAGCCTGAGAATGATCAGCGATCTCTTTGTGACTTGGAATTTTAGGACCAATCAGAACCTCGGGATCAGTCTAACAGTGCGAGGGAGGCGGAGTCGCTTCTCAACATCGTACCAAATTCAAATAAATTCATACTTGAAGATATTTGGCTTGTTAAACGTATTTTTGGGCCTTTTGTTGGTGGGCAGGATAAGAAGTTAGAGAAAGTGAAGAGGATGGATGGGTGTCATTAAGAGGTAACAATTAATAACTTGTTAACTAGAGGAAGTTAGTTCTATGTTAATATTTCATGAAGCTATGATGTCATCGATATCATCAGCAAAGTCCCAGATGAGAGATCGATAAAATACAGGAGCGTTGAATTAGAAGACCACCCCCAATCCCCTCACCACCTCAAATAAATGTGTGTGTTTCTGTGTGTTTGGGAGGGGGGGGTCTTCCAGATGGCTGTCCACAGATTAGAGGTGTTAAACCTTTGTAGAATACATCATTCAGCTTTATGCGGCGCAGAAGTGGAACACCAAATGTTGTTTTTCCTCCAGATTAATTAATGAACAAATACCATAAATAGTAAACAAGTTAATCCCCCCCCCCACACACACACACATACATACATAGATACACACACAAACACACACTAACACCCAAATACACACATCCATACACACACTAACACACACACACACTCACGTTTACACACACAGACACATACACACGCATACACGCATACACACAAACCTAAACCCACACACACATAAATCCACATGCAGACACACACACGGCCACGCACACACAACACGTACAATTACACACACACACAACACGTACAAATACACACACAAACACTGACACACGCACACAACATGCACAAACACACACAAACACACCCACCCACACACATACACACACACTCAAACACAGACACACAAACTCACACACAGACACACACACACTAACACACAGACACACACACCCACACACATACACAAACATGCGCATACACACACCAACACACACACACACACACTCACACACGGCGTCCTCAGAGACGGTGACCTACATTGGATGAGGTCAGACGCAGCTCGTCTCTGATGGCGTTAACACGGAACATTTGAGGGAACACGTCAAACATTTTTATTGTAAATAGAGACGAAGAGTGACGTAATCATGGAAATAGAATCAGCGGGTCTCATTGTCTCCTCCTTCCTGTCAGAACCAGGAGCTGATGATGGTGGAAGTTTTACTTTTACTTCCTATTAATAGTACGGATCACAGTATGTTCTAAGGTGAATGCTTTACTGGTTATCATTCAGCACCGGGACTCAAGGGGCGGGAGACATTTTCACATCTACAGGTATTGAAGGGTCCACTATAATCTCGTGGCTTCGCTTCAAAGCAGAACCGATTATAAAGACAAAGCAGCCGCGGTTCAGAACGTTCAGCTTGTTGGGCTCATTCGTTCTGCTGCTTCTATGTGACGAAACCCTCTATCATCTGAAGATGGGGCTTATTTTGGGATACGTCCTCTTCGTCGCATTCCTTGAATGTCTGTGCTACATCTTTTGAATACGTTAAGTGTAAACCGGTTATCTGGTTACCATGGTTACGCGTCAGAGGCTGGGATATATTAGGCAGCACAACGTTTTATCCTGAAGTCGATGTGTGAAGCCAAGCGAAGGACCAAATTGTGGATCAGAGCATCTCCAGAACTGCTGGTTTTGTTGGGTGCTCCTGGTCTGCATCGGTTACAACCTACCAAAGTGGTCCAAGGAAGGACAACCGGTGAACCGGTGGCAGGGTCGTGGGTGCCAAAGGCTCCTTGATGCTTGTGGGGCGTGAAGGCGAGGCCATGTTTGTCCGATCCCACAGAAGAGCCATCGTAAAAGTTAACGCTGGTTCTGATAGGAAGATGTCGCAATTCTTACTGTGACATCACAGAGCAGTTTATGAGACATAGAGCGGACCCAGACAACATAAGGCTGGTAGGTGGTTTTAAGTTTAGGGTGTACGTAGAGTTACAAGTTATCTGTTATGTGACCGGTCAGACGGATTTGCTAGTTTGTTAAGGTCCAAAGATGGAGGTGGGGGCAAATCCTGAGAAGCTGAGTTCAGATCATATTAAGTCGGGCTCTAACCTCGGAGGCTGGGTTTGGTGCTGTTAGGGCTGCTTACGCTAGTCAGCCGTGAAGTGTGCGGTTCCCCTCATGTTGTGGCCTAACAGCTACTAACAGCCCCATGTGACTTGTTTCATACCACAGCAGCGAGTCATTTACTAGCGTTCAGATAGCAGCGCCGTGGTCATGTGACCGGCCTCATCGTTAAACTGATAACCACAAGCTTTAACGGTGGGTTTCTTCTCTTTCCGCTGAAAGCTGCAGGGGGGGCTTATGCTGTGTTCTATGTGTCACAGCTCTGCGTAAAGTCTTTCCCGGACATAGGCTCTAATTGGGTGGCCCGCCCAGGTAAACGAAGACCCACCCAGGTAGAAGCAAAGAGATCAGAGATTAATTTAGTCCTTTTATTCTGTCGTCTATGAACATTAGCGTTCTCTTGTTCTTCATATTGAGAGATAAAGGCTTCCAGGTTCTGTCTGAATGTTTGTCGCCCCACAACAATTTGGGAAAAAATAATTCGCTTTCGGGCCGCTAGCTTAATGCTAACATGTAATGGGAATTGCCATGTACATGCTAACAGCATTAGCATTGATGACGCGACCATAGCAATAAACAAGTGTGTGCAAATTAACAATGTCGCTTGACATATATTTGAGTTAAGCCGGAGAGAGTGTCTGTTGATGAGACGCTGCTCTGAAAATGTTTTAATGATTAAGAGAGACAAGCGGCCACCTTCCCTATAAGGAAGATGCCAACAGTAGTTATATCTGTATGGAGCCTGATCAGTGACCTCGTTTTAGGGAAGATGTAAGAAGATATAACACTGAGTCTTGGCTCCACTGCCTCTAGTGTTATTATTAACTATAGCTCGGCTTTGGCGATACGGACTAAACGATAGAATGGAGCTCTTTCATTGGCCGAGGCAGATCCTATACTTCCATTTATCCCCCCCTATCCCAGCCTCAGCCCTCCACACAGTTCCCAGCACAGAAGGAGTCTTTACTTTATCAGGGCAGTTTTAACATCTTCCCCAACTAGCACCGCTGAAGAAAGTGGGGGGAAAATAGCTGGATCCATGCCTTTATTCAGATCGGCACCAGATGTCAATGGGTTCTTTCCTGGCCCGTTCCCCATCCAGCCACCAAGTTTTACTGAAAACCGTTCAGTGGATTTTTCAATAATAGTGACCAACCAACATGGAAATAGGATCGAGTCTGTCTTGGCGACATTAAGGAGCCCGCGGGCTACAGAAATGTTCAATGACTGTCCTAAGCTTTCCGTGTTATGGAAGCCGAGAAGGGTCGTCTCAACACGAGTAGACAAGCAACCGTTTTTCTCGCGTTATTTTATTCGTAACGTTTGTCAGAGATCAGTCGTCTCGTATCCGTAGCAACTGATTTACGATGAAAACAGCAGGTTACGGATTTTCCATCATGGATCAACGCATCAGTTTCTAGCTTCTACGATGTGGATGTCTACGCGTTGCCATGGTGACCTCAATGTGTCTTTATGCACAATATTCTAACGGTGGACAAAAGTTTTCTTGAACAAGTGTAGGACACTTTGCTTACTGTATATTTTTGGTTCTTGTGATTTTTCAGGTCTTTATTAAGTTTTGTGAATAATGTTTATGAAGATAATATTACCCGTCTCACAAGTTACATTTTTCCCAATGACATCAGGCGTTGCTCGGTGGCTTCCTTAAACCTGTTTGCAAAAAGTAGCCAAAGGAACGTTCCTTCTACCAACCATCTCTATACCACCGAGTCCTCACACGTCTTTAAATATATAGATAGATATATAGGATATGCTAGCTTTAGCCGCTCTGCTAACGTCAGCTTCTTGAAACCTACCATGTTTCTTGGGCTGATTCAATTTGAAGTGAGTGATGAAGTCCGTTGTGCCCAATATTTTTGGGGTTGTTCATTCACAGTTTTTTTTCCCCTGTGTAACAAATAGCGAGCTTTTGTGTTTTCTGTTTTTTATGGCTAGATGTTTGTAGCCGTGTTAGCTCATGTTTGGTGTGCGTGTACGGCGCACGCGTGTAACCGACACTGAATCGGCGTCTGTGAGGCTATTCGGCCGATTTTATCAGACTAATATGAACGTTGGGGTGAAAGGGTGAATGCTGGATTCTGTTGTTGTCAACCATGGAGCTTTTTAATTTGTCGTAACAAAAAAGAACGAATGGTATGATATGATGTAAACTGAAGGATGCGCGATGTTCTAATTATATAGAACTTTATTGTTTGTTGTATTTTGAACCGTCATATATCCTGTTTGTTCTTTTGAGCCCCAACACGCACCGATTTAAAAGAATAAAAAAATTCCAAAAAGAGAATAGTGATCTTCATAAAAGCTAAAAAACAAAATCGCATTCCTCATTTTAGCCATCGCTGTCATTTCCTTTTGCAGGTGCTGATGTGAATAGTCTAAAGCCGCATTGCGATGTTGACATTTAATAGAACTACTCCCCCTATAAAACCAAAGTTTCAGAAATGTAACTAAGATTAAAAAAGATTCAGCGCCATCACAGGTTTCTGCAGAAACAGCACGCAGAAATCCGTAACTGCTGAACTGATTATTACGTGGAATAATCAATATTCCATGTAAACGCTAGGATCAGAACCAGAATTCTTGCATGGAACCACAATGATTTTCACTTCCACTGCTGGCACAGAGTCCTACAACGCAGGAACTCTGGACGCAGCTGGAAAGAGACACAGACAGACATAATATGTGCAGCGTAGCTTAGCACGGCTTAGTGAGAGAGACAGAAAGGCTAGAGCGCTAGTAAGCTAGCACGTCGCTGAGTTTAGCAGTTATTGGCTGGAATAAAAACCTGGAGAGAGCGAGAGAGTACCCGATGGTTGTTCCCTCTGTTTGAAGGTTTCTTCATCTTGTCCTCAAACCCCGACTCTCGCTTAGACAGGAGGGTGAGGTGGTGGACTTCAGAGGGGGGGGGCCGCCCGGCTAATAGCGGGAGAGCTTGTGATTAAGTTAAGGGGTTGCAGGGCTGGTTGGCTTTCCTGAAGCCACGGCACAGAACACAGCATTAGAGGTCTTTACTGTTATTACGGAGGGGGGGGGGTTCAAATATTTTGGGTTCATTATGGATGTTCCAGGGCCATGGATCTGGAAGGGTAATAAATGAGTAACAGATGCGCTGTGGGCCCCGAGAAGAGGCCAAGCTGCTGCCGAACTCAAGCTTTTCACATCGGGTTTCACAAGAGGTGATGACGCCATCAAACGTTCCCTACATCTAATGTGATTTTATTTCAGCGTTTAGTTAATCGGCGTCATGTGATACGGCTGGGAAGCCGCGGGTCTCAGAGGGTCCCTCCTGAGCCGTGCCTCCTGGACAGGGATCGCTGGAATGTGTGTGTTCATCCGAGCGTGGCGGTGCCATTCATGTGGCGAGTTAATAACATTACATAAGAGCATTTTTTCACCAACATCTGCTGTACAGTACCGACGCTGCGGAGACTCTGTGCAGTCACGTTTCATGAGATTTATACGTCTAAGTCTAGGCAAAATCGACTTCCTGTTTACACGGACGCGCTCCTGCCAAGTAGGATTTTACTGTTGAGGGGACTGAGCCACGTTGGGGCCAAGTACAGATTCAAGTTATGTAATTCACTTCCTGAGAGCATCTGTGTGAGACGGGGTGAGACTACCTCGCCACTGCTAAGTGTGTTTACACTTTTCCCGCAGCAGCCGACGTGAAACATCGTCCGCTTCACAGACGCCACCGTGGAATGAACTCGCTTGTTGGGGAAGTTGAAGGGGTTGGCCGTGATTTTCAGCTACTAGAGTCTTCATTTCATTGAACTGCACAACGAAGATCTGGGAAAAGAGGAGTGGGAGCTACGTTAAGAAAATAACATCCACTAAAGGTAGGATGTTTGCTTCCAGAGCGCTGGTGGAGAAGAACAGAGAAGGTCTGGCGTTGTATCGTGTCTTTGTGGATTTAGGGGAAGCGTACGACGGAGTGGCGAGGGAGGAATTGTGGAATTGCCTGAGGGAGTCTGGAGTGACAGAGAAGTTTAAGTGGTACAGGATATGAATGAGAGCTGTGTGTAGTAGGAGTGATGGATGGGATCAAGGTGGAGGTGGGACTGCACCAAGGATGGGCTCTGAGCCCCTTCTTGTTTGCTATGGTGATGGACAGGCTGACAGATGATGTCAGACAGGAGTCTCCATGGACTATGATGTTGGTGGAGGACAATGTGATCTGTAGTGAGAGCAGGGAGCAGGTGGAGGAGAACCTGTTGGAAAATCCTTTCTTGTCCTTCACTTGAATCAGCATGTCACCCCTAACCTGTGAGGAAGCAGTCCCTCTTCTTCCAACAGAGAAAATCCCACATTGTTTGGCGCATGCTGAGCTTTTCACCCGGATGTAAACCACTAATCTGCTGCATGAAGATGATGGACTGGTGAAGGCAACAGAACCACATCATCTGCAAACAGCAGATAATCTCCCCAAATGGAAAAACACAAGCGACTGACATGAGTTTCCTTCAAAGGGGGCCTGGGCTCAGCCTCAGAAATAAGGGGAGGAGCTCGGGCATCCAGAAGGAGCTCAGACTGGAGCCCCTGCTGGGGGAGGACTTCTCCCCACGCAGGCTTGTCCAACTGGGAGGAGACCCAGAATTTGCTGGAGGGATTATATATCCGGTGGACTGGGAACGCCTCAGGATACCTCAGCATGGGCTCGAGAGTAATATCCTCTTAAGTGGGCATAATAATATGGCATACTTGTCATTATATGGTGGCTGACTTTGAATTTAGATGATAATATTTGACGAACGACACCTCATATTACTTTCATCATTCCTGTGTGTCTCTCGGCTCAATAGTGGGCTTTGGACCCGCGGGTCAGACCCGAAGAGTTTAGCTGTGACCCTAAAACCTGACACTTTTTGACTTTTCTTTTCTGTTTATGTGTTAGCAAAACTATTTTCAGGTCCCTTCCTTTTTGGGGGGTCGCCACAGATTGTCTCGGAACCGCATCTTTATTTGACACAGGTTGTTACGTTGGATGCCCTTGTTGACGCAACCCTCCCATTTTATCCGGGCTTGAGACCGGCAATAGATTACCCTCGCCTATGTGTCCATACTAGATTTCTGCCACGCCCTGTTTTGACTGGGATTCCAACCCAAGTGTCCTGCACCAAAACCACCGAGCTATCCAGCTGCTGTTGGATGTGTTAGATGGTAAGTGGACCGTACTTATATAGTGCTTCTCAAGTCTGCTCAGCCACTCAAAGCGCTTTTACAACACAAGTCATTCATCCGTTCACACTGACATTCATACGGTGATGACAGAGGCTGCAATGCAAGGCGTCACCTGCTCCTCATGAGCGGTAACCACGCCATCATTTGCACAACAATGGAACAGCCACTGGGAGCAACTTGGGGTTCAGTATCTTGCTCAAGGACAATTTGACATGTGGACCGCAGTGGCCCGGGATCGAACAACCGACCGTCAGATAATGGACGGCCGCGCTAGAAACTGAGCAACGGTCGCCCCCAAAACTATTGAATATCCTCTTTGCTGGCGTGGGTTGGCTTTACAGGATGGCACTGGAGGTGGTCTGCATGTGTTCTTGGGTAGACGAGGTTGCTCTAGAACTGTGTTTACAGTTGACTTGCACCTTGTCTACGCTTGGGCCTGTACTTACCTGTTTATCTTCGGCCATGGTTGTTTGTCTGAACCTAGTCTATCTACCTTCGGTCATCACGACTCTTACCGACCTGAGGAGTCTCCCATTTACACAGCTAAGTATGATAATGAAATTAGCTTCCTTTATTAGGTGTCTTGGCTCAGCCTTTAAGATAACTTGTGTAGAACTGCCATCTTAAGGGGAATGGGACCGGAGCCGCTGCTCCTTTCTGTCGAAAGGAACCAGTTTAAGTGGCCTGGGAATTAGAATAGGATACCTTCAGAACATCTCCCTCTGGAGGTGTTTTCAGGTACGCCCAACTGGCAGCCCTGGGGGTAGATTCAGAATTTGATGGAGGGATTATATCTCTCATCTGGCCTGAGGATGCCTCAGGATCCCCTTGGATGATTACGGTCCTCGGCCTGCTACCTCCACGACCCAATCCCGTACAATAGGGGGTTAATGGATAGATGGAAGTCCAATAATGGTTTTTAAACAAATAAACATATTTGTTTGTGTTATTACATTTGATTTTTGGATCATCTCCACCCTGTCCAAATATGGTTTACAATATTGGTAGTAACATGTTCTCACATTTCCATGCTGTTGCCGTTGATTTGATTTAGCTTTGGAATTAATCCAGTCAATAAAGTCATTGTGTGTGTGTGGTGTATGTGTGTGTGTGTGTGTGAGTGTGAGTGTGTGTGTGTGTGTGTGTGTGATTGTGTGTTTGTTGGCTGGATTGAGGCCACCTAAGCCAAAGAGTTCAGCACAGCAGGCTCACTGTCTTATCTGTGGGAGTCAAAACCTGGTCTGGATTAACCTTTGTTTCAACTCTGATCTGGTTAGACACAATTCTGTCACAGTGGTGTTCGTGTCACCACAAAGATCCCAGAGCACACTTCAGAACCTAACCAACAAATATGGCCCAACCTGACAGACGCTTTTTTCTTTTCTTGAACTGTGAATAGTATCTGTAAAGTTATACTTACAGTTTGCTTAAGATTTTATTTGACATGTCCTATTGCTCTTTAAAGAATCTTTTCAAAAATCTAAATGATTCACTTTTGTAACAACTTCGTTAATTTTTGCAAAAGGTGCATCATCACTTAAAGCATCATTGCATCTAATATTGGAAGCAACGTTGACAGTGAGAGCTCCAGCTATCACCAGCATCAACTGGAAAGTTGGGTTTGTTGTTTCCAACATTTTCCCGTTAGCATTTCCTGGCTCTGGACTAGATCCTAGAAATAAATGAGAAAGAACTCGGAGAGGGCAGAACTCAACCAAGGATATCTGGTTTCTTGAAAATGCTCCTATCCCACACGATGGGATAGAATCCTTTTTAAAAAAAAAATTTGCATTCAGATGGTCCGGATCAACACCAACAATCCAGGGGATTGTTACTTGGGCCAAACCCCACTCAACATCCTTTAATCCTGGTGTTGGGACTCAAACCCTCGATGTACTACAAATCAGATTTTTTTCTTCAGAGCTGTGGGAAGACATATTCACATCCACATCTTTTTGTGGTCTAGATCTGAATTGGGTCGAATCTGATTCAAGGTTATGCTACACAGTCTGATCAGAGTTCCTGTGGCTTTTATATACCGATATGTTTTCAAAAAAACGGTATTTGCCTATCGTGATATGCCGGATTTGCGATAAATATGAATACAATTGATGTTAATAATCCATCCAGGATATTATCGTATTTGGCAATAGCGGCATTTTGAAACGAACAGGCTTCTCAGCACTCGTTTCTCAGTCGGGTTTTTTCTCTGTTATGTTCCCCCGCTCCCTACAAAGTCACGCCGTAACCAGCCGCGTGGGCATTGTGTGTGATGTCATACACCCGCGCCAGGCCGACTGTCTTGAGTCAAGATGTCGGACTCGGTGAAAGAAGATGCAGCGGCTGAAATATTTTATCCCCCTGCCAAAAAACGAATCCTTCCAATGTGGGAATACTTTGGGCTGCGTAAGAAAGACGGAGTCCTTGTGGAAGGTGCGCCCGTGTGCAGGGAATGTGGGGCTACAGTCGCTACGGCTACTACAAATCTTACTACTACTACTACTTACTCACCTTCAAATTCACCGTCCTAATAATTTCACTACCATAAAGAGAGTGAGATGTGACGGTCGCCATAAGCATGTTGAGTTATGAGTAGACCTACAACGTTTAGCATAGCCTAGATAGTAAATTCAAAGCTGTTAGCTAACTACTTAATGCGTGTGCTAATGTTAGCTAATTGCCGAGGGACAGATTTTAAAACACATATGTCAAACTCAAGGCCCTTGAGACAGTATCTGTATCTCTATTTACTTCCTCCTGCCGGTCAACATGCTTCATTCATACTGCGTTAAAAACAAGAAAACTAACTATTTTGCTTACATTTAATGTGAAATGCACCTTTAGATGATCAACGGTTATTTACAGTTCCCTTTTTGTTGATATTGTTCATTAAAACGGATTAATATTTAGATGTAACTTGTTGTTGATGCCTGTGAATAAAAATGTTTCACTGGTGAAGATAGAGAGGAAGACATTGAACTGTTCCTGATCTATCTTCTATCTATCTATCTTATCAGTAATATGACTGTTAATCTATTCCTTTTGGTTTGTTCAAAATTAGAGATGCACTGATTGCAGTTTTCTTGGCCGATCTTTATCTTACCGGCCGATTCTTATTTTGGCCAATTCTGTTCAAAAGTCAAACGAGTAATGTATTCTAAGTGCTCTTATTTTGAAGGATTGCCGTGGAGACAAGGCTGGTCGGCCTTGTTTATGTAGTCTGACCTGTTGGCATTAATATACCCTCCGTACACCCCGCCGTGCGTTTCTTCAACCGATTGTATGACATTTCTAAGTGAAAATAAAACTTTGTACGTCTCGTTCAGTCCGCTATATGTTCTATGTTGCCTTTGTTCAGGGACTTCAGGATTCGTGTCTGGCTCTGAGCTCCCGCTAGCTTATGCGCTCTGCTAACGAGATCTTCTTATCCTACAATGTTCCTCGGGGTGAGTATAAGTTCGTAGTGCCGAACCTTTTCGCGGATGTTTCTTTGCAGCTTATTTCGTCCTTACTGGTGTTAACAATTGCGAGCTTTGTGTTTTTCTGGTTTACTTGTGAGACGTTTGGAGCCGTAGAACCTCATGCTCGGTGTGGTTGTACGGGACATGGGTGCAAGCGGCGCGTATCCGGCGTCCGGTGTCCCTGTTCGGCCGATTACCATCTGTGTAGTTCTCAAAGACAGTTGAAATTGTGTTGAGTGTGAAAAAACCCTTGTTTAGGTTTGTGTTGTTAGCGTACAGTTGAAGGTTAGCGTCACCATCGTTCACATGTAGGTCCACCGGTGTCTCAAAAGTTGTTTCCTGCAGAAATGGGGATTTTCAAAGTGGCGGTACGCCTACACTGTACATCTGCTAGGTCACAACAATCCTTGACAAGGAACGTGGAAGAAACACAGTTGCAGGATTTCATCTTATGTCGGGTCCAGACAACACAATATTCTTTATTCAATATTCAAGATTGACCCAGACGATTTGGTCAGTCTAGACTGAATGAATTAGGCTAGTGGTCTTCTGCTCAGAGAAGAAGAAAGAGAAGAGACCTCTTGTGGACCTGTTCCTGGAAGAGGATGTTGTCTGTCCTTCAAAGAGAACATGGAGGGTCAAATATCCAGCCTCTCTTCTTTATGGTTCTTGTACCTGGACCCTGCTGACACCGCTGGATCTTCACACTGACATGATCAACAAACTTCTTGCTGTTTGTTGATCATGCCGTATGTCAAGACCCAATCACCAGTCGTTGCTTCCATATTCATCCCTGAGACGGGGAACGACCCGACCTTCCTCAAAAGGTTTCTCATTTGACGTTCACTCATTAGTCTGCTGAAGAAAAGCTCTCACTGATTGGGAGGACAAATCTATCTATATATGTGATCTGAGCTAAACTCATTAGCGAGGCATCAGCTTTGTGCCTCTTACCTTAACTGGAGCTTCATCAGCGCGCCACTGAAACTCCTCGCCGTGGGTTTCCTGTCTTTCTGGAGGGACATCTCGGATTCCTAATACTTTTCCGATCCAGTTTTAATATACGAACATCAATTTCTCGATGGCCTGAAGGGACCTGAGACGATGAAGTTACCTGCAACAAGCTAACTTGTCGCTGATTGTGTGGCGAACTGGGTTCTACCGTTGCCATGGAAAACAATGTCTTCTGTTATTGCGTTATTCCTCATTCGCCAAGTCATCAAATGCGTGGTGGCTGTATGGAATTCCAGGAGATGCTCTTGCAGTGAGTAACCGCGAACTGAATGTACTACGTAGACTTATTGTTCTCCAACATACCCCAAATAAATGGAATGAAAGGTGAACACAGATGTGTGGGAATTTAACTTGAGTGGACCGGTGTTTGAGCTGATTCTGGCAGATTCTCATTCACTGATCCAGAATAGATCAGGATTTCTCCTCCCCATGTTTTTATCTCCCTGATGTAAAAACCACATACAGGTACTTTTTTATTCTGTTGTTTCCGTGGATTTTTATCTCACAGTGAGTCTGAGTTCTGTGGGATCTACTGGAGCATAATATATTCAGAATATTATCAACCATGATAAGTAGTTGTGCTGTTTAGTATTTTGGTTTTCCTGAATTCTCCCACACCCAGAGGATATAGAGATGTCTCTGAAGGTTGGTCAAGTATCCAGAATGAAGAATGTTCCAGGGAAGCCCATTCTCTAAGTCGAAGTGTCCACGGTGTTTATCATCTGTGTGGAAACAATAGTATCAAAACAACAATTCTACTAAGGTGTATTATCGCGCGCCGCTACATGCTAGCAAGTTTCAAACAGTGTAAGCCATCAGAAACTTCACACATGTATGACGAAGAAGAATATCTTGTGCCGGCTAAAGGAGAAAACACGCAGTAAACACTAACGTAGTTTTTCTCGCTGAAACTTTTGTTTTGCTGTCTGAAAATCAAGTTTGGTCGTTTTTTTTTTTTTCATAGCTTCCATAGACTTTATAATAATAATAATTATTATTATAATAATAAGTTCATATGAAGTGGCTAACTGGCACAAAAATGCAATGTTTTTTAGCGGGGAAGCTCAACTGGCTTCCACTGACAGAGCCTTGCCCAACGGCGGTTTGGCTTATGTCACATGACAGCGTCGACTCTGTAGCCTCATCTGACGGATTAATCATTTGATACCTTTTTTTTTTAACATTTTAACTAAATGACGTAAGAACAGTCGATGGAAACCAAAATCAAGAACACACTGAGTACTGCATTATAAATTATACACAAAATCAACGTGAGCTGCTGGAGTTTCTTGTAGGGATCTGGCAGTGCTCCTCCTCTTCCTCCTCTCACTGAGGAGCAGATACCAAGCCGGGTTGTTGTTCTTCTATGGTCCTGCCCAGCTCTCCTGGTCTAACAACCCGTCTGCTGGTGTCTCCTCCACACTCTCAAGACTGTTCTCGGAGACATAACACATCCTCTTGTTGTGGCACGTATGGATGTTCCATCCGGGAGGAGCTGGACTACCTGGTCCACATGAATGGGCTGCAGGTACCAAATCATGGTGCCAGTAGAGACAAGGACATCAGCCGGGGGCCCCAGGTGCCGGCCATGCGGCGGAGTCCTTGAGGCCCCTTACGCTTTGTGCCCCTGGTAGTGGGCCATTGTGCTCCGGTGGCGCCGGTCGGGGTCCTTCCTAGGCACCGGGCTTGTTCGTTGAACCTGGGACCCTGTGATGCTTTGGGCTGTGTGTGTGCGGTATTCCTTCAGCTTGGGTGGCTGACTGGACTATTTGGTTTCTGTTGGACGCTCAAGGGGACCCTGTACACTGGTGGGGATCTGGCTTCATGGTCCTGGCCCAACATGACTGCATCTACTACGACCCAATCCTCAGTGTTGATTGGAAGCACCAGTGGCTGCTGAGCCAGTGGTTTGGGTCAACATCACTGCTCTGGGGTTCTTCGGACTCTTTCGGCTCTTGGCTGGCTGGGATGAATGGAACACAAACGCTTGTTAACGTTACTGCCGGTTTGCGTTGTTTCGTCTTCATGTTTCACATACGTACGGTGGATCAGAGTAGGTATAGGAAACGGGACAGAGGTATAATTTCCCAGTCCGTCTATGCGAGATCAAGTATTTTAAATGTTTTTTACCAAATCTTGGCACAAACCCTACGTCTCTGTTCAAGCAGAAAAACAAAGCTTATAGCAGTGATTTCGGACGAGAAAAACAAGATCCATTTTTTATTCTGATTAAAGGGCTTCTGGATATAAATTATTGTTAGTGGGTGACAGGCGGGCTCAATGAGTCCGTCTCAGAGCCGACAGTCTCGCGTTTTAATTACATACCAGCCGTAATTTGACTGGCAGCGCCCTTCTTTTCAGACTGTCAAACCTGCCACAAAAGGATTTCTAGAATCTCGTTCCCATAGAGCTCATAGATTCATTCGATGGAATTATTTATGGGGGGAAAGAAAAATATCGCAATGACAGTTGCACATTTAGCAGCCCTAGCATAACGTACCATAATGTCTGGTGAGGACTCTCTCTTTTGGGCGGTTGCACCAACTTGTCTCAACAAGAGGTCCGTGATATTGACAAAATAGTAAAGGTTGAGAATTCACCTGTGGTGGTGGGCGGAGCACCACAGCGTGTGACGGATGGGTTCACTAATAAACTAAAAATGTTATCACCAACTCCATTAATTGCAAATGAATAACCTTCTTCTATTTTATGTCAAAATAAGAAGCTATTGACAAAATTTAAATGAATAGCCATTTGCAAACATTAATCACTCTAAATATCTTATTTCCGCGTAAATAAATAAAAACAAATAAGTCAGTGTTTACATATCAAAATAAATACCTTATGGTTACGCTCATTTTATCTCATATTTCATACTAACTTTACATCGGATGCCCTTCCTTCCTTGTGGACTGGTAGCACTAAGGACTAATCCTAACGGTCCACACTGGATTTCTGCCACGCCCTCTTTTGACTGGGATTCGAACCCCCAGTCCCTTGGACCAAAGTCACTGGTTAAACTACAGCCTCTGGCTGGACCCACTCTTCCGCGGGTTGTGTGCATCTCCTCTGGCTATGCAAGACCGGCGAGCATTCTGAAATGACAATTGCGCGTATTGCTTAAAGAAAAAAAGGATATTTGGATTTTATCTACGGGGGCGGGGCTTATTTTATCTGGGTGGGCCGGCAGGGGAGGGCCAATGTATGGGAAACACTGATATTAATCCTAAAGTGTTCACTCAACTGTCTGTACTGGCCCCACATCTTTTGCGATGTTCGTGGCGATGGTGTTTGTCAAAGTGTTTGTTTTAAAGGGAGGTTCTTACTCGTTAACGGTGTAACGAATCAGCTGAATGACCATCGTGGGTCGCCGTGGCTTTTTAACCACACGCTGCCCTCTCCATCTTGACCTGCTGGATCTTCCAGGAACAGTTTACAAGACGGCTATAATCTTTTCAAAATGCCGCCATATGCATGTTCATGTTAAACAGGCAATTTTTGGTGACATCACAGCTTCACTTGGCTCATGGCTTTTGGGTTTTAGGCCTAAAAACAACAATCAACAACATCAACAATGTCGGAGTATCTGTTTCCGTTTGTTCTGCAGACCCTCGCCACCAACTACTGGCCGGGCTCAACAATTGCAGCAATTTCAGCCGTTTTGCTGAACCAAAAGCGAGGATCGTTTTCATAATTTTTTAAAACTCAAAGAAAAACCTTATTCCTGTTTTTAGCTAAAATAGAGTCTACTTAAACGGGGCCTTACATGTGGAACCCAAACTGAGTCCTCATTTCAGTGTTCTATGAGTTCTGTTGGGTCATGGATCCGTTCCCTGATACGTTCAAATGTCCAGTCTTTATTTTGCCATGGAGTTTTTTATTACTGTGTCTTCATTCCCTCTTCGTCTTCCTCTTTCCGTTATTAAAAGGCCGGCTTGATCCACTCTGCCTCCGTGGGGATGGTCGTTCTATGGGAGAGTGATTATGAGGCCGATACCAAACACGGACTCACACAGAGCCTCTGCCTCTGACCCGTAGAGCTGAAAGCCCGTAACAAGATTAGAGGGCGGTCGAATGGACCGGGAGAGAGGAAGAGATGGAGGAGTTGAGCAAGTACCACGATTCCACTGCTAATGCCGACACCGGGGGCTAAACTACACACGAGTTTGGCCGAGTTTGATGATTGGGCAATCGGCTGAGTGAAGCTGCTCAGCCGATTGCAAGTTATATCAAACCAGCTGTAGTTTAGTGCCGGTTATGGTTACACACAGGTGCCATACATGTACAACAAGCAGGAGCTCCAAACATCTCACAAGTAAACCAAGAAAAAACACAAAGCTTACAAATGATAACACGGCTAAAGACAAAAGAAGATGTGGAGGAACGACCCCGAAAACGTTCAGCACAAAGTACTTAATCAGCAGATTCATATCTTAAATCACCCCGAGGAACATAGCAAGTTCCAAGACGCTAACGTCAGCGATAGTAACGTTATAAAGTAATAATACAGAACAAAAGTCATTATATATCTTTGATAGTTCAAGAAGTTACATCGAGAGGAAGACATTTAACGCATCGGAACGCTGTGTGTCATCCGCAAAAAGAACAAGTATGTGACGTGACCTATCAGAAGACGGTCCTCTGTCATGTGATCAGAGCAGTTCTTAACCTCATTGCGACGCTTTTAACTAACCTCAGCTTGATAATAACTCGAATGTTCTCCTACTGGACAGCTCAGCACCAGAATGCCTTACGGTACCTTGAAACGACTGATGCTTGGTTAACCTAATCTAAACCAAATCTGATAACCTTAGCTCAACTATCACGGCGGTACTAGTTTGGCTAATGCTAACCAAAGATTAGCTAGCGAGGCCGTGTTGTACGGTGACCTAAAATATAAGAAAATAGAAACCCCTCATCGTCCTGAAGACCTGGATCCACGCCCTGGTTGGAAACCTTCAGCAGTGGTCGTCCTCCCATGCCTCCTCCTCTGCTCTGCAAAATGTGAAGTTGGTGGTTCTGATCCACTAAGTTGTTGAGGGTTTAGCCTCCTAATCTGCATCGTGTAGTTTTCCCCCGAGCTTTTTGATTTGTTCACCTCTTCGATCTATGGCGGCTTCTGGCAGTTTTTTTTTCCTGGACTGGTCTCTAGGGCTCATTATTTCCAGGCCACCAGTCTGAACCCGATCTCAGAGAAGTTCCACCGTTTACTCCATACATTTGTTCTTCTTATGAAATGGTTCATTCCACCCCTCTGCAACAAAATTCTATTTTAATTTGGGTTTTCGTTCCGAATGGGTCATTGGCACTGAGCATTTCCATTCTGACGGGGCTTTTGGACCATTTCTTATCAGAATATCGGGGTCCCGGGGGTGAACTCAGCTAACCACTCTTCTTTGTTGTCTTCATAAAACATTGTTCTCATTGATGATTAACCGAGCCGTCTCACTCCATCGGAGATCACAATGAGACTTTGACCCCTGCTTTGTCCCTTTGTGTCCTCGGCACCAGCAAACTGCACCACAGTTACTTATTCTGTCCGAATGTTGTAGAAATCAGAGAAACCGCTGTCAGTCAGATGATGAGGTGATGGAAAGATCTCTTACAACTATCACACGCTGTTCTTCCCTCCGTCTAACAACCCGCTGACGCCTCTGGTCGGCTGTCAGGGCTCCAAACAGAACTTAACCTGGATAAGATTACCCCCCTTCGCCTTCACGCAAGGATTCTTCTGCTGACAGCTGTCCGTCACGATCATTCGCTGGCGGCACCATCTCCTACGGCCTTCTGGAAATCACCTTGAGAGAACGTTTGTTCGGAATTGGCATATATTTGGCATATAATAAAACATATATTTAAAATGTATTCGCTTTTGATTTGATCCTCAGACAACCCTTCAGGGTCGATGCCGCTCAGAAGGTGATATGGAACCGGTACCTGGAATAGGGCTGCAACTAACGCCTATTTTGATCGCGATTAATCACAATCAAGAACTCCAAAACTACATTTTACAAGATGACATTTGAACACATCATGAAGATGAGGAATTTACAATTCTTCTTCGTCCAAAACTTCTTTTTCTTTTTTACTCAATAGACATTGAACGCATCACAACATAAATATCAGTTTCAACATGAATAAATAAAATCAAATAAATCAACGTCAATGCTAATTCCGTTAACATGTACAGTGTATGGCAATTCCCATTATATGCTAGCATTAAGCTAATGAACCAAACGCTAATTTTGCGTAACACATCATCGTGAGGCAGAAAACATTCAGACTGAACCTGGAAGTCTTTATCTCTCATTTGAAGAACTATTTATCAATCAAACTGAACGCTATCGGTAAGGGAAAGCAGAATAAAAGGACAAAATTAAACTGCAGTCTCTGGCTGTTCCCATTGGTCCTCAGGTCTGTGGGCGTCTACCTTTGCTGGGCTTAATTTACCTTAATAAACCCTTCATCATGCAGTGATGCTCTGTGCCGCTTACTGCTATGTTAGCGAGCTAAGCGGACAATGTCAACAGTAAATAATTGTTTGATTTGATTTGTTGTTCACACTTTAGCATCATCAGAGTCGCTAGACATTTTTGAGAAATAAAATAAGAGGGTCTGAAGAGAAACGCTCACCAACACACGCAGTCCCTGACTCTGACGCAAAAACAGCCTTTAGCTCTTTCCTTTTATTGTGGATTTGATCATATTCCTTTTGAAATTACAGATAAACAGATGCACATACGGATCGGAACCCTGTTCTTGCTCTGAGGCATCAGGAGAAGTCACTGCGCTACCCTCACTCCACTTTAGTTCTGCCGTCAGAAAACATTTGACACAGTTGAATCGGCGACCCTAAATTGCCCGTAGGAGTGGCGGTGACGAGGATGGTTGTCTGCTTCTACTGGTGTCGTCCCTGTGATGAACTGGCGACGCGTTCAGGCTGTAGCCTGCTTCTCGGCCAATCTCGGCAAAAGCGGAGATAGGCTCCACCCACTGACACCCTGATCAGGGTAAGAAGTGACGGGTAATGAATGAATGGATTAATGGCAGGCGGAAAAACAAAGACACACACAACCATACACACACACTCACTCACTCACTCACACTCACCCTCACAATCAAACACACTCGCACACACACAAACGCACACACAAACACACTCTCACCCTCACACGCACACACAGACTCACACAAGCACACACACTCACACACACAGGGACACACACTCACACTAACTCACACACACACACTCACACGCACAGGTAGTTTTTTTTTTTTTTGTTATTCTGTTCTAAGTTAATTTTCTACTAAAAGTCTTAACTCTACATCCAGAGCTCCTATGACTCAGTGGTGTGTGGATGTGTGTGAAGTGACATAGCAGCTGTCTTCTTCCTGTTTGGACTAAACCACCGAGGCGGTATGTGCGGGGGGGGGGGGAAGACACAAACTTTTGTCTTTTGTATGCACTGATTATTGTTATAAAGAGTTTTTTAATACAAATTATAATATTATTAAAATGATATTGTTATCTGTTACAATTATATTACTTTTGTTTTGGGGGGGGGCATGTCCCCCTGTATCAGGGGGGTTAAGTGTTGGCTCCCACCAGTAAGAATGCTAAGCTAAAATCATCTAAGAACTTATATCCAAGAAGAAGTGATCCGACTAGCACCGGTACCGGTAACCAGCAGGGACCGGTTAGTACACCCAGCAGTACCACCGGTACCGGTTCACCTCCATGAACTCCTCCAGCTCCCCTTCAGTGGAGTCCCTGAGTCTGCCTCCAGCCCACCGTGGCTGATCCAGAATGATGCCGCCAGCTTGGTATTCAACCACAGCGGGAAATCCAGGCTGGCAGCATCTCTGGACCCGTTCTCCCGGTCCATCTTTCTCTACTCACTAAAATCCCTTCCCTGGAGAAACTTATTCCACTTCCTTGTGGAATAAGTTTGCTTTCCTGGCAGTCAAAGAAAGAGTTCTTTTCTGCATCCACGATCGAATCCTTACGCTCAGCAACGCTGCTCAGTCTGAGAACTCTGGACGTCCTTTCAGCCAAGAGTCTCAGACTGTTTTGATTCTGATCTTTAGTGATGGATCCTCGGTGGCACCAGCATGATAGACAGACGCCACTTAGCAGCTGAGCAGTGAAGGCGGAGCCTCTGGAGTTCTGAGCGCAAAAACAGCCAATTTAGGTTTGTGGCTCCATTTCAGTTACTATTAGTACTGCATATAGTACTACAACGGTTTTACTTCTACTACTACTACTACTATAACTATTACTACAACTACTACTACTACTATTACTACAATTACTACTACTACTACTACTATTCATACGGGTTTTACTATAACCTATGCTTTCGGTACTACAATGGTTTTACTACTACTACAACTACTATTACTATTACTACTAATACAGATTTTATGACAACCAACTATCCTGCATTCAGTGATACTACAGCTCTACTACTATTATTACAGGTTTTACTACAAGCAGCTATTGGGATTTCAGTACTACGACAGTTACTAATATTACTAGTACTACTACTACTACTACTACAACTATTAATACTACTACTCATAAAGGTTTTACTATAACCAACTGACACGCTTTCAGTACTATAACCGTTTTACCAATACCACTACTACTACAACTATTACTACAACTACTACTATTACTACTCCTTCTACTACTATTACTACAGATTTTACTACAAGTAGCTGTTGTGCTTTCAGTACTATAACAGTTTTACCAATACTTTCAGTACTACTAGTACCCCGCGTTTCACACAAAAACTGCTACCACACAAGGTTTTTCTTACAATCCCCCCCCTTAAATCTATAATTTAAGTTCAATGCAAGAGTCATAACCAAATCATCGAGTCTGTTTGTAAAGATGTTGTGACAAAACAGCTTTGCCAAGAGGAAGAGGAGGAAGTCAAATAAAAAGAGTCGTGACCTGGTCCAGAACACTGTGCTCTACAGGACCAGGACCACAACAGTGATATTTGGTGCATTTGATTCTGCTGAGTCAGGCTGGAGGAGGGACACACACACACACACACACACACACGCAGAGTTGTGACATCTGCTCTTATCTCATGTTTTGGTGATGGTGACTATCTGATAAGCGGAGCACAGATAAGGATAAGTGCTGGACAAATGTTTTAAAGCTCCTCTGAGATACATTTAGACGTTAAAGGAAAGTCAGCAGGAAACAGAACATCCATCCCTTCGTTCTCTGTAATCGCTTATCCTGACTCAGGGTCATCCCGGCTGACATTGGTCATTGGGCTGGTTTACGCCCAGGACCGTGTTTTGGTTCACAGGACAGACAAACAGCCTTTTATACCTACAGACAGTAAAGTCTCCGGTTTACCGGTTCACCCAAACTGAATGTTTTTGGGCTGAGCGAGGAGGTCCAGACAGAACCCATGCAAACCTGGGGGAATTGTCCAAACTCCTCCAGCCAGACCTGGTCCAGAACAGTTTCATCTTCTTCTCCGGCAGCATCTTCCCCCCAATATATCTTCCTGTTCGCCGGGACGCATCCAGTCGCCAAAATGGCAATGCAATTAAAATGGCAGATTTAGAGGTCGTGCGTCCGTGTTTTGGATGCCATCATGCCCTCGTGGTGGACCGGGTTGGAGATCGACTGATAAAACCGATCTGAAGAATGTCGCCGACGTCATGAATGTGTGATCCCCCCCCCTCCTTCCATTTAATGTGTTCCTTTAGAGCCTCTGCTGCTTGAGATTCTGCTGCAGGACAGCCAGCGGGTCATTTGATGGTACTCCAGCTCCGACTGACTAACCATCTGGGCCGCCGGGCTCCTGCATGGACCGGCCGAACCGTTAATTAATGTTACATCAATCACAGCAAGACAAAGGCAAGATGTCAGCAGGTACCAGAGGTGGAGCAGAACCAGGAATAACTTTGGGGGATGGTTACTAGATAGAAAGAGGAAACTTGAAACTGGCCGATGAGAGTGATGTCAGAGAACGAGTCAGGAGCAGAACCAGCGAGCAAATGGTTTCAAAATGGACTTCCTTGGCGTTTCCACATGTTTGACTTCTATACTTTGACATGTGGTCATTTCAGCCATGAAATCCTACGGGTCTGGTCCATCCAATTGAGTTCTGGTCATCTTTGCTTGCACTCAGTATTGTTTGTGTTCCATATTAGCCCATTTCGATGATCCGTTCCTGGCAGCGTCAGCGCACACCCGATGAAATGAGAGAAGCGTTCTTAGCACACCGACCGCCGTTTGCTCGGGGAGTTTTTACCCTAAACTCAATAACAGTATTTCTAATTTGTCTGCTTTTCATCCATGGTAGTTATGTTACCCTCTCAGAGCTCCTAGAATCTTCTCGAATGTGTTTTATTAAATAGAAAACGCATATAAGTGCATTATTTTAGGTAAGAGACTGACTCCAGGTACTATTTGGGTTTCCTTGAGGCGACCTCAGAGACATGGGGGTCCCGGTGTTATGGTACAGCCCTAATCCTGAGTCACTGTTGCAGGTATTATGAAATGTCCATGCGGTCGCGATGTGAAGTTTGGGGAGGAGCCGAAGACACCTATGCTAATGCTAATGCTAATCAATGTTTGTGGTTATGAGTGAAAGGACTCAGATGTGTTTCTGCCAGTTGAGCTGAAGACCCGGTCCATGCCCACACGTAAAGACAGAAGAAGATTTCACCAGAACCCCGGACAAGCGGAGAAAAAGATTAAAATAATAAATAGTCATTTATAAAAAAAGATTGCACCCCGTTCACCCTCCCTGAGAGACTTGGGCATTCTGTGAGCGGCAATCTAAAGGTGATAAATGACCAAACTCAGAAAACGCCGTCCTGCACCGAAATAGCTTTAACACCCAGACGGTGGGTTAATCACCACCGACGGCTTTTGGTAACATGAATTATCAACATCAAAGACAGCCGCGTAAATAAACACATGGGGCCATTTGGAGTCCAGAGTATAGACCACATCAACATCCTCATCCTCACCGAGATGTCGATCCATAGGAGATCCTCATCGCATTATTCAAGAATGTGCTCGTCGGACCAAAGTCCGGTGGTTTGATGTGGACCTTTCTCACACACACACACACACACACACACACACACACACACACACACACAGTTTCATGCTTGGATTCATTGTTCTGTATTGCCATAGGTCAGATGTTGTAGCAAAGCATCTATTTCATGATGACGTTTTTGCAAACGAAAGGCACTTTGGAAAAAAAAAAAATCCTGTGGTCACAAACCTTCAGTCTCAGCGTTTCCACCATTTTCCCAAAGCCCTCATTCCTCACACTGTTTATCGCACGCGTATCTTTGGCCGTATGGAACTAGTGCTGATGATGACGTCATCGGTGATGTCTTCGTGAGCTGGATGGACGCAGGACAGGCTTTTGTTTGTTGTGTATTTCTTCTCTTACACTGTCTGATATCAGTTGGATATTAGTGATACTCTTTAACTCTTTAAGGAAATCCAGCTAATGTTTGCAGGGCTAGAACAATCCAGGGTTAGAGCATATAAAAACATCAGTATCCAGTGTTTCCCACAGGTTGACAGTTTACTTGCGGTGGTGGCCGGTAGTCGCTGGGTACAGACGCGAGGTTGGAAAAATATACGAAGCAGTGGATTCATCGGCTCTCTATGGAGGCCCTGAAGTCCATTGAGAAATGAAAAAAAAGATCTTGTTCGCACCAGGTAATTATCTTGTGCAGCATTGCTAAGACGAGCCTGTTCTGTGAAAACGTTTAGCGTAGCTGCTGCCGCCTGTCGTCCTTCAGCATGTGCAGCTAATTATTCCTGCTGATGACGATCCCAATGATATCTACGAGTCAAACCCGTATTTGACTGTGGAACCTATTTGTTTCTGTTCTGGGCGTAAGCACATACTCCTGCTTCCTGTTGCTGTGCAGTGTATAATAAGTGCTCTTATTTTGAAGGACCTCAGCGGCTGTAAAGCTGGTCGGCATCGTTTGTGTGTTCTGACTTGATGAAATTGGTCCGTTCGCCTTTCTTTATCACGAAAAAACATTCAAAGCAGCATCTCATTGACTAACAATCAAGCACTAATTATTTTTTCCACATTTTTGGCGAGGTAAGAAACGTTCGGACTGAACCTGGAAGTCTTTATCTCTCATCTGAAGAACGGTTTATCCGCCAAAGTGAACGCTAACGTTCAGCAAGAGCAGAATAAATAGACAAAAAAAAACTGCAGCCTCTGGATTGACCCATTGGTCCACAACTCTGTGTGCGTCCACCTGGGCGGGACTTAATTTACCTGTGCGGGCCTCACAAGCAGAGCCTAGGAATGGGAAATGCTGATGTCCCTCAATCATGTTATGATGTCAGCATGACTTCAACGTTGAAGACGTGGATGAAGGCAGCACCCGTGGGAGTTTACTGCGTGAAACACTGCACCCTATAGTTCCACACATTCTATATATTTCACCAAATATTCGTCTGACACCTCCTTTTACGTGATTGGTTCTTAACGTTGAGCCATTTTTGCCTCTTTTCTCAGCAGCTGTGAGCCCCACTGATATCCTGCAGAACGTGGAGGAAGAGGAGGAGGCGTCCGGTTCTAACAGACAGGAGTAACCAGTTGGCCCAATCCAGTCGTCCTGACCGACAGAACCGCTCAGCTCTGGTAAAACGTCTAATCCCACAGCTACAAACACGGAGAGTTGAATCAAATCTGCTTCAAGTTCGTTCCAATTTGGCTGGGATCATTTTTTTTTACGAAGTCTGAACAAACTCAAACCACATGGAATCTGATGTTTGCACGTCTTTTCAAACTCGCTCCTGAATCAGACCCCTGCTGATGTGACGAAGTTCTCAACTGTCAGATGAGAACCCACGTGGCTTTCCTCGCGCCGAGCGCGCTCACATCTGCGCCGGCTAGCAACGCTGGACAAAGTCAAATACGGAAAATCGAAGCATCGACTGCTGGGAAACATTATGTTGCAGTTTTAGGAAATGGGAAATGTTTCAATCTGTCAGATCGAATCCTACAAAACCGACGGACCGCAAACGCACCACTGTGAGGATAACAAGCAACACCTGCGTCACTATTTTACACATTTTGCTAAAAGTGTTGCACCGATAAAGTTTTCTGTTGTCCATCAGTAAAGTTGAGTCATGCCGGGTCATGGTACCGATGGTACCTGGTACATCTGCTCACACTGATATCTGTGAACGGTGGACGTAACAAAACCTCAATATTAGAACTGGAGTTGATTGATAATGGGTGTGAAATCAAAAAAAGGAGTGTTGAATTATCGAGCGATTGAAGAAAAACACAAATAAGTTATTTTGGTAAACGGACCTGGCGCTACACTGTGGTTCTGGATATACCATCTTGTCCAACGACGTTATTTAGAAGTCTTAAAGCTCGCTACTCGAAGAAAACCACCCCTTTGTCGTTCGTAGACACAGGCTGTAACTCTTTACAAACAAAATTGATGTCAGATTTGAGCGGTTCTGCCGAGTCACGTCCCCCCATCCAGAGATGGTGAATGGGTCGGACCCGGCTGTGTGACTTTTACCCACCGTTGGAGCCGGGGTCCTAAAGTTACGTTTTTCTAAAGCGCTCAAACGCCGTAAACGTTTTCAGATTTACCGAACGCTGTCTTTGCTTGTTTCTTCACGACGTTTCTGGCGTTTTGCCTCGTTTCACGCTACAATCTTTTTTGCATATATTGCGTTCGTTTTGTTTTCTCAAACATTGGTTCAATTTCGTAAAGTGGGCCCGCGCTTTTGCACATGTCGCCCTGTCTGGAGGGCTACGTGGGAGGCAAATGGGAATCAGGTGCTCATTGGAGAGGGTTAGGTCGTTTAGGAAGTAGGTTTCAGTATCCGCTGTGGAGATGTGTTCATCAGCGAGCTTTAAAGAAATCCACACCGTGACTCATGTCTCTCCTCTGAAGGTCCATCATCGGGCTTCTACCAAGTTTTATCAGTATCTTTTACTGTCCAAAACGCAAGATTAAAAAAAAGGACAACTCAGGATTATACCACAACCAAAGCTAAAAGTGTGTACAAGTAACTCCCTCTGGTGGACACAGGCTGTATTCAGCCAAATGCCTCTCGGGGGTCAAAATCCCATTTTTGTCCCATGGGGGGGGCCATTGTCTCTCCAAATGGAGAGTCTTCCTGGTTCTGTCCAACAGAAACTGTGTAGAAGAACATGAACTTTGTGGTATTTCTATCAAATGTTATGCAGTAGTTATAAATGGTATATTGACTGTACTTATATAATGATTTTGTAGTCTGCTTGACTACTCAACGTGCTTTTACTACACGAGTCAGCATTCACCCATTCACACAAACATTCACACACCTACAGATTACTCACAAAGTAACAGATTACTCACACATGGTAACAGATTATTCACACATTGTAACAGATTACTCACACATAGTAACAGATTACTCACACATGGTAACAGATTACTCACACATGGTAACAGATTACTCACACATAGTTACAGATTATTCACACATGGTAACAGATTACTCACACATGGTAACAGATTATTCACACATGGTAACAGATTATTCACACATAGTTACAGATTATTCACACATGGTAACAGATTACTCACACATGGTAACAGACTACTCACACATAGTAACAGATTATTCACACATGGTAACAGATTATTCACACATGGTAACAGATTATTAACACATGGTAACAGATTATTCACACATACTAACAGATTACTTCCCGGGCTCTGCTGTGAAACACATCCTGCTGATGTGTAGTTGGTTTACCAGCAGAGCCCGGCTCACCATGATGCTAAAACAGGAAATAGAAGGCGTAGAGCATGTGTGTGTGTGTGTGTTTTCTGTTGCATCCTGGCTGCTTGCCCAGAGTTGATCCATGAGAGTGAGACTTAAAACAAGATGAAATAGAATGGAAGGCACAATAAATTATTCAGGATAAATCAGGTTATTTAATACATGATCGATATAAGACATTTCATCAATGCATCTAATGTTTTCAGTTTGTCTGTAAACAATGGAGAGCTCCTTCATGTGGTGGGGGGAGTCGGATTGACGGTCGCTGTCACTGTAGCATAGCAAAGTAGAGATGGGGTCAACAAAGAGATTGGACACTGCTGGGGCCTGTTTCAAGAAGCTGGCTTAGTGGAAACTCTGACTTGGATAATAGTGAGATGAAGGAAACTCTGGCTTTTCCGTTCCAGAAAGCGGGATAAGTTAAACTCTGAGTCAACTACCCGCGGAGACTCATTCTGTGAACCTAGGGTTAGGGTTAGCAGATTTAGCAGATTATTAACCCTAACCCTAACCCTGCTCGCTGGCAGGTTTACTTCAACAAAGCCAGAGTTGTTCATGACTCCTCCTCCTGAGGCCGAAGCACCTGTCAATCATTAAACACGTTAATGGATTGACGTCAGGAAAGAACTGACGCCACGATCGAACCCGCTTTTATTCCATGATTTATCAGAATGACATTCTCAAACCGTACATCTCAAACATCTCACAGCAATGGAATCATAAATATGTTTTAAAATCAAAGTGAGTTATAATGCCATCCATCAAGTTTATTCGGATAAACTTGATAAACTTGACTTGGCTCTGCTGTCGTCACGTTACTCCGGCTCATCCCGGGGGGCCGGCTGGGGATCCTGAAGCGTCCTCAGATGAAATATAAAATTCCTCCAGTGGAATTTCCTCCAATAACTCGAGTTTATCATCTCAGGCTTTGTCAAGCTCGAGCTCAGACACCAACTCAGAGTTTGTGAAGCCTGCTTCTTGAAATACCCCCCACTACAGGGAACTGAAGAAAAAAAAAGGATTTTATTACAAACCCGCTCTGGGCAGCGCCCACCTCGAGGATCCGACCCTTTGAGCAACACCGGACTGAACCGTTCACCTGGATTCTGTTAAAGCTCACAAGGATTTGGACCCCAGAACAGAGGCAGAGCCCTTGAGGCAAGGTTACGAGGGTTTAATGTCCAATTAAAGCGAAGATTGGCAGAACCGATTTTGGCTGCGGAACTTCAGAGTTTGGGCCTGGTCCATTTGTGTCTCTGTGTGAGCGGCTGGCTGACCCAAGGATCCTGAGCACAGAAGAGAGTTGATGTTAACATAAACTAGGATAGCCAAACAAGAGATACCTAGATTCAGTTCTCAGCTTGACCTGGTTCTGAGGCCGATCTACGACCGCATAGGAAGCTGAATAATCTGGCAATTGAGTTTTTGGAGAGCCGGAGTACAGAAGCGGGAAGGAAGCTGGCTTAACAAACTCTTGAGTTTTTGCCTGAGCTCTGGCTTGACTAAGCCTCCAATGTGAAACTCGGGATCACCGGTTTCAGAACAACTTTATAATTAATCTGAGAACGCATCGGGATGAGCCGGAGAGGGTAGCATGACGTCAGCGGCCACAGATAGATTCAAATATTCACCAATGTTGTGGAAGAAGCTTCGATTTGAATTCAGAAAAACAAGAGCAGCGCAGAAAACGTAACCTGGATGTTTGAGAATATCATTCAGACGAAACATGGAATAAAAGCAAAAGGCTCAGGAGGAGGAGTCAGGAACAAACTCAGGCTTTGTTGAAGTAAACCCGCCATTGAGCAAGTTAGGTTACCATGATAATTTACTCAGAGTTTAACTTATCCTGCTTTCTGGGACGGAAAACCCAGAGTTTCCCTATTTCAGGCTTAACAAACCCAGAAAAAGGAAGGGATGCAAACGGAAACAAAACCCCAGACCGATTCTCTCTTATCCTAACAGGTTCATGTTTTTGCTCTTGACCCATGTTATCAATCATACAATCAAACAAAAAACACACAAAATGGTTCGTATAACCAATGTAGGCCTCACATCAGTCCATACGAGGTTTCCCAGATACAGGGACTCAGTCAAGCTTATTCAATCCTGAACAATCAGCCATATGTCAAACCAGACGTTCTTCATCGCAGCGGCAGGAAAAAAAAAATCCCCTTTCTGTCGTTACTGTTCTCTCAGTGTAGATAAATACAAACATCTTTCACCATCAGTCTGTAAACAAGAGCCCAGCTACTTAAAATGGTATCCGTCCAACCCCTTCTCAGTTGGATTATGGGGGATTAGTGCCCTTATTTAGCCTCGGTAGTTGGAATAATACTGGTACTCATTTAATGCTGAACGCGTCAGTCCTTAGTCCTTGGTCACATTTCTCTTATCTTTATTTGAACTTGAAAAAGAAAAAAAACACCAAGTGTTTAAATTTTGATTCTCGTAACTCAAAACAGAAAACAGAAAATCCAATTACCACTCGGGTTTTTTCCGGTTATTCAATATTCGTTCCTCACACGAAAAACCCATTACTAAAACTAACACGGGCAGGTGCTGTCCGGGATGTGAGCAGTCGCTGGTTCTGGAGAGGCAGCGGACCTTCACAATGTCTTCCAGGGAGGGAATGATTTATTGTTGCCGGGTAAATCTTTCTCAGGAGAGACTTTTTCCTCGGCACGCCCCGAGGTCATGTTCTGTGATGGGATGTTCTCGGTGGTGGAGCGGTCTACGAACCCCAGGAGTTCACCGGCCAGGATTCCACAAGGACAAAGGAAACCCCAACTTTAATTCCCAAAGTTAAAGGAGATGGTTGCCAAAGCGTTCTTCGCCCCGACGTTTACGGCCTCAATGCTTCCCCGATGCACTTCAGGCGCCATTTTTGAGTTGAGGTGTTTCTACAACAATGAGCGTTGTATGAACTGACAATGAGGTCGTGGTCGTGGATCGCTTCTTTAGTGTTTGCCGTTCTGTCTTCTTGAAGGTGGTTTATCGGATTCTTCTTCTTCACTCCCTCCATTGCATTAAAACTCTTTTCCCAGTTGGACGGCCGTTTGCTTACGTGGTCCTTCTTCTTCTCCCTCTTTCGGCTGTCCGCATTTGGGGTCGCCACAGCAGAACGTCTGTTTCCATCCGTAGTTACGGCCGGTACCACTGGCCAACAGCACCAGCTTGTACACTTGGGCCCTGACTGACCCGGTTTGGAAATCCGTTTCTTGTTCCTCATATTGATTTGGCATAGGTTTAACGTTGAATGCCCTTCCTGACGCAACCCACCCCATTCATCCGGGCTTGGCGCCGGCACTGGAAGTGCACTAATTGGTGACCCATTTGTGGCTGGGTTGGCTTTCCTGTTTCAAAAGGCAAATCTTACAAAAAATAAAATAAAGAAGTTTTTGGAGGCTGGTCCACATAAATTCACTCTTTCTCTGTCCATTTTTCTGAAGACATTGTCTTTTTATATAATCGACATGATTCCAGGTAATCATCCTGGAACAGCTGTTAGTTTTTTCTGTCAAAGCTCTGGATATGGAGTTTGAAGGTGCCCCGTCTGTGGAGGTGTAAAGGTTAGGACAGGTGTCTATAACGCACCCCTGTGAGTGTTATATCATATATATATATAAAACAATATAATTACAAGTCATAAAGTCAAACAATGAACAATCCGAGTGTTCTCTGGGAAAGAATCGGCCTCAGGCGCTGGGGATTGGGACAGGCTGTCTGCCGCTCTCATGACTATCATATGTTTCAGAACGTGTGTGAGTGTGTGTGTGTGTGTGGGGGGGTGTGTGTGGATTTTTTAAGCTCTAATTTTTCGACAGCGAGAGAGAATGCAGCCTGGTATCGCTAAAATGGCTTCTCTTCAGTGCGAGAGAGGAGATGTAGGATGAGGCTTCAGGACAAGAGATTTTCTGTTTCGCTCAGTTCCTCGTCTGAATCGGGCTTCTGCAGGAAATGAGCAGGACATGTTTCTAATCCAAATGAAACCAGTGTGTGTGTGTGTGTGTGTGTGTGTGTGTGTGTGTTATCCGTGGTCATGGTAAAATAGAACCATATGGTCAAAAAAAACAGAATCTGGTTACAGCTTATTAAAATGTTTGGTTCCCACATGTTCAACAGACCCCCCCAAACACTCACATCATCCTGTGAACTACCCCCCACCCCCACAGACGTCACACCAAAAGTGTTTCATGCTCACAGCGCTCACTCATCTGTTTTCTGTGACCGCTGGTCCCCGTCAGGGCCACAGTGGGCGGGAGCCTATCCCAGCTGACTTTGAGTGGGGAGGCAGGGTACTTCCTGGAAAATCCACCACTTCAAAGGACGACAAACACATAGAGACAGACCACCATTCCTACTCCAGTCACACCGGTGGGAAATATAGAGTCACCTATGTTGGAGGGAACCTATGCAAACATGAGGAGAATAAGCTCCACATAGAAAAGCCAGAAGGCCAGAGGTGGATCTGAGCCCAGAACCTTCTTCTTGCCCACTGGACGCCAACATGTCTGATTCGCACGGACTAGTACGACCTGGGGACCTGTGGTCACAGCAGCAGAGGACATCTGCGACATGAATTCTCCATGCCGGTAATTTGTCAAGTAAAAATTCCACAAATAACCGACCATGTTTCACCGCAGACACCGGTTAGGTGACCATTTTGGTCCCGATGGAACTGCCTCTTCTCTCTCCTGATGTAACTGTGGCAGCTGTTGTGGAAGTAACAAAATACTGTTTGAACTGTATGTTAGAGAAAAGTCCATTATCAATGTTTCCTGCAATCACATTAGTCATCTGTAGTTTAGTAGCAGTACGGTTCTTCATCAACAAACAGGCCGAGTGATCCACTGTTAGTCATCATAGAAGGGGCTGTGGTGTGACGCCATCGCCAGGATCTCCGCGTCCACTGCTGAGGCGGGTATGGGAGGTTTGGGTACCGGGGTTGCACATCAGACCCCTTGGGAAAGGGTCGCCAAACACTGTGGGCTTCACTGGGGGGATAAGAGCTGCAGATGGTGGGGTTGCCCCCGGTCTAAGAAGTCTGCGATCTCCACCTGCCTGCCCGTCCGTCCGACCTCCAGAACCCCTGGCCTTCTCCCAGGCGCAGAGCAGCGGGTGTTATGTGGAACCTCTACATCAAGTCTGGGGTGATAATATTGCTGCGTTCACACTAACTAACTAAATCTAAATGCTCAGTTCCGACATCTTTTTTTTTTTTTTTGCAGCTGTTCACATGAACTATATGAACAGTTAAGGGTCCTAAACTGGACCGCCTACCCAATAGAACATCAACGATTGCGCCACACACAGCATGCTGTCAGTACAGAAGCAAGATGGGAGCCACTACAGAAAGATAGAATGCTGTGGTAAAAGTGTTGATAGTGATGTTTTTAGCCTTTATAGTGATGTGAACAGCGACCCCTGCTGGCGCAGTTTTGTGACATCGATGTCATCTTCCATCATGACGACGACGGAAGATGAGGTCAAAGACGAAAGAATTCCGATCTGACGGTTCGGACTGGGGTCACGCCGCAAAACATGCGATCTATGTCCGATCTGGACCATATATGGAAGTGGCCCAAATTTGAACTGGAAAAGTTCCGATTCCACGTGATTCCGCTAGATTTTTCCTGCAGGCTGGACATAGCCTTTAAGTAGGTGATGCTAGTCCCGGGCAGAGATCGCATTTACTCTAGTTGAACTAACTTTGTAACTCCAGCGAGAAATTTGTGATCTGAAAGTCGATCAGCATTGACATTCTTCAGACGTCAGTAGGAAGCTGAGGTGGAAGTTTAGGAAGTTTATCGTAGCTGTCTGTGTCCAACTTCCAATAATGTTGGGAACTCGGTAGGATTAAGCAATTAAACTGGTCCACCCGTTTTTAACCGTTACGACGTACGAGGGAATACGCATCGCTTTACGTGTTTTATAGAAAACTTCGTCACACATGAATCGAAATAAAGACCCTCCAGTCTCTTACCAGATTTCAGAATGATACTTTGGTCCCATTTGGTCAAAGAAGTTCACTAAAGATGGTAAAAGGACATCGAAATTTGGCAAATTGCAAAAAAACTCCACCCAGAAATGCCTCCGCGGTTGAACCTGGACCTTCTGGTGTTGAGGCAAAGGTGTTTCCTGCCTTTGTGCCACTGTCCACTACACTACAATACTTTTTTCATGAAACGAGGAGCACAGTCAACAGTTGATTTTTGAATAAAACTGAAGCAGCCAGAAGATATTTTTGAGCAATCATTAATAAAGGACAGTTTAAAAACTTTTACAAAACTATTTCACCAACTTTAACCTTTTGTTTCAGCTTTTAGCAGCATTTTAGGCGTTCTAAAAACAGAAAGTTTTAATATTTCACGCCTGCCTATTATGTTTTCAGACGACAAACAAAACAATGTTCTGTTTGAGCTGCAGACTCTTCAGATTTTAAATAGTTAAACCAACGACCCGACCCGTCTTCATTTTTTTTGGAGGATCCAGTTTTCAAAATGCGAGTAGAAAAAGTTTCCGTTTTTGCAAAGCTACTCTTATGTAATCTGTAATCTGGGCCTGAGATCAAGAGAGTAAGAGAAGCAGACAAACAACAATTTCTTCAATTCTCTCTCAAAGCAATTTTAGAGATGAACCCTCCGTCTAGTTTTTCCACAAACTAGACGTCTAGCTCCTGACCGCGACGGGAAGGATCTTCGACCGTACACACCGACATTATGCTTTATCTAAGCTGAGCTAGCTAAGCTTAGATACTGCCAGGTTGTGTGAGTGTGTGTGTGTGCGTGTGTGTGTGCGTGTGTGTGTGTGTGTGTAAGTGTTCTTGAACTTACTGCCTAGTGAGTACCGGCACACGTATTTAACCAATGTAGTGAGTTCATTCTTGGGAAGTGGGGACCTTCATTTTTGGCCGGCCCTCACTTAGTTTTTATTAGAAACACCTTCTCAGGTGATGCAGATGATATCTTCTGTTTTTCTCAGAAAGTCCAGTTTTTACCCAAAATGAGTATTTAACCACTGTGTTTCTGTGTGTGTGTGTGTGTGTGTGTGTGTATTCTGCATCCCTTCAGGGAAGGTTTTGGATAGCATATTGGAAATTTTAATCATTCTCACACAACACACACACACACACACACAAAATGAAAAAAAACTATAAGCAGACCATCAGCCATGTTCATATTTATAATTAAATTCCATATAGATTTTCTCTCCAGCAGCCACAGTATCATATTCACAGTTTATAAAGGACCATTACATAATCCACACTGCGTTTGTGTGTCTGTGCCTGTATAAGTGACATTTAATATTCAACGATGCTGGTTTTGATGACGTTGTTTGCGTCATGTTGTTAGCAATGTTTATTAATCTTGCTCAACCTTTCAATTAATCTTCCTATTCATCTATTATGATGAGGCTTATTTAAAACATATTTTCTTAATAATATGCTTCAATGAGGTGAAATTGGCGAGAAACCCGGAAAAAAAAGAGAAAAGACAGTTTCCGTTTCGACCATTGGGTGTTTTAGAATAATGTCTGTGTAGGCCAAAAAGGTCATTTTAATCCCTGATCTTAATATTTAGTTGTTCAACCTTCAGCAGCAAGAAACCAAACCGTTCTGAAAACCGGGGGTCAGTCTCTGATGTCACTGAGGTGATATGATTACAGGATCTGTTGAAGGGGAATATTGTCCGGTCCCACCGCAGCATCTCGTCGGGGTTCAGGGCCAGACTTTGATTAGAACACTCCAGAATTAAAATTGTATGCCTTTGCTGGGTATCAATGGCCTTTCTCACCTCTGATGTTTATTTGGATCTTCCGTGACTTCCTGAATGAGCCTTCACCGTGCTCTTGGAAAAACTTTGGAAGGTGGCCCACTTCTGTGAGTGTTCACTACTGTCCCAGGTCTGACTGTGGATATGTGGAGTCCCAGAACTTTCATTCACCTTCTGGATTTTCTGTTGATTTTGTGCTACTGTGAGACCTAGAAGCCAACTTCCTGCTTCTGAAGACGGCCTGCTGAAGTGATGATGTGGTTTAACAGGAATGGCAGTGATCAGGTCTAAGGGTCTAGTCCGGCTGGAACCAGTTACTAATGCAGTCTGGTAGTTTTTAGGATTTAGTATCTTGAGGAGGCGGAGCCTCTTTCACACAGACCCAGTTGGTGTTTGGCTCAATAGATAAAACAATCATTTAAACTTTGTATATTGTGTTAATTGAGTTTACGTTAAATTCAATTTGATGATCCGGCACATTTTTATCACTCAGAAATAGACGAAAGCAGGTGGGCGAAACTTGCCCTTTAAGACCTAACAATTATTTCTGCACATAAGCATACTGAACCCAAAAACATGCCAGATGAGGTTTACGGTGAGGTATCACACCAGAAAGCTGTCACAGTCCAGAGGCTAGACAGTCAGCGGTATTTTTATTTTATTCAAGTCCATCCATCCAACCATCCATTTTCTTCCTGTTGTCTGGGGTCGGGTGGTGGTGGCAGCATGCCAAGAAGGGTATGTCAGATGTCCCTTTCCCCAGAAACACTCTCCAAGAGGCATTCCCAGGGCAGATGAGATTTATAGTCCCTCCAGGAAGCTCTGGGGTTATTCAGGCGTCTTCCAGTTGGACATGTCTGGATAACTTCAGAAGGGAGGCGTCCTGGAGACCTCATGATCAGATCCCTTAAACACCTCAACTGGCAACTGGCTCTGGATATCCAAACTTTTCCTGTGTTTCGAAGGTTCAGCCCCCCTTACGAAGGAAGCTAATTTTGGCCCCTTGTATGCTTGACCTCGTTCTTTTGGTCTCTACCCAGAACTCAGGAGTTCAAGGACGACTCCCATTGCCGTTTTTTCAGGCACGTCTATCTTGGGATGTCTGGAACACCTTCTTAGCCTGCTGCCACTGCGACCAGACCCTGGATAAGTGGAATAAAGTGGAAAGCTGGATGGATGGATGCTATATTTATCTTAGTACCACAACTGTCTGAAATCTAACAAGATATTTGAGAAGTTGAACTTAGGACCGTATGGTTTTTTGAAATGCATAATGTGTTGTCACAAGCGGCAGAAATTCCATAAACGGCAACTTTGTAGTTTGTGCTATATGCATGTACAGCATAGTTTTTTTAGATAAGCTGTGAGCGGAGCGCTGTGGTTTCATATCCATTTCAGCAGCCGGCATTAAGGTGCCCTTGAGCAGAGCACTGGAGTGGGACCACAAAGAAGTCGGAGTGGAAAATTTCCAGCGGGAATGTTGGCCGATTGGGGAACAGAACTAAGACGTCAGTAATATTTCTTCAGGCGTAAACCTGGGGGACACTATGAAAACATTGAGGATTTGATTTAAGGGTAAACACTTTTGTTACGGTCAGGATCAGTAATAGGGGTCGTGGTGAGGAAATTGAAAGTTTTATTTATTTAATGTCCTCACATGTGATGAAGACCGGGCCTGATGCGTCTGTCATATGTAAGAATCAATTCTGATTAATCTCGCTCAGTGACGTAACACTTAAGTGAACCCAGCAGCTTAAAGATGATGGATGCAGGTAATAATAATAATAATACATTTAATTTATAACGCACTTTACATTTGGATCAAATCTCAAAGTGCTACAAAGTAAAAGCAGATAAAAGCATCAATAAAAAATATAATTATAACTATATAAAAACATGACTAAAAAGCAGCAATGTTAATTAAAGTTATATGTTCTGCTAAAAAGGAAAGTTTTAAGTCCTTTTGTAAATGTCTCAGTCGTCTGTGGAGCCCTCAGATGGTCAGGGAGGGCATTCCAAAGACGAGGGGCAGCAGAACAGAAGGCCCAATCACCTATGGTGCTGAGCTTAGTCCGGGGAAGGAGGAGGCGGTATGAGTGGGTAGAACGGAGGATTGGTGTTGATGAAGTGATACGGTGTTACTAAAGCGGGTAATTGTTCTCTCCTCTGTGCGCTGACTCACACCTGATCACTCCAGACTCCTTTTGTTTTTACAGGTTTACTTCTTCTTTGCTCGAGAATATTTTATTTTATGGGTTTTTTTTGTTTGTTTTTTTATGAATAATTTATCTACTTGCAAAAAATAAGTCTATTCTCAGAATGAGACGGAAGAAATAACACCGTCGTTACTAAGTCATGGTCATATTTTGTTTTTTTGGGGCCAAAATTGAATATAAAAGTGTTGTGAATGTTTGGTACTGGACCTTTAAGGTTGATAATGTCTATCAATTCATTGGTTTACCAATATAAAAAAAAAATACACATTTGAATTTAGACAATCTTAAAGGCTTGTAACAGCAAATATTGACATGTGCTATTAATTTCGGATCATTGAGTACAAACCAGATAATTAATATGGTTAATTTCTTTAATCGCCTGGCAGCCCTAATATTTGTGTTTGTTTGAATGTTTCATTTTTTTGCTTGAATGTATGTTTGAAACTCCGATCTGTGTTTGTACGTTTAAGCTATTCCTGCTATTGTTGCTAAGTGTATGATCTCACAGTCTAGCTTCAACCTGATTGGCTGTCTCTCTCTCTCTCTCTCTCTCTCTCTTTCAGATAGTGGGGAAAGCTGAAGGGAGAGCTGACGTGAGGGAGGAGAGGCGGCGGGGCTTTCCTTTCCCGCCACGCTTTTCTTTGGCCCTTTGGAATCACTGATCCACACCGATGCACTGAAGCACACTCGCCCTCTTCCCGCTCAGCCCCTCCACTCATGCTCTCGCTCTCTCTATCCGTCCATCTCGTCTGATGAGCAGGGCGGTGGAGTCCAAGCGCCGCAAAGACTTCTCTGTGAAATCAGTCAAAACGGAGCAGATTGCTTTATTAAGGGGATGCATCATTATACTTAAATCCAGTTCTCTACCAGTCCTCGCCAGTCTGCCTCAGTCCCACAGGCTATGAGTCGGGCCAGAGTATCTCACTCTTTCTAGACCTCCTCCTCTCCACCTTGTGTCTTCATGTTTTGGGGGTCCTCTGGTGCCCCCACCCTCTGTCAACCCCCCCAAACCCACTGTCACCACGGCCGGCCACCCCAGTCGCCTTGTTGCCATGCCGACAGAGACACTGGCTCCAACCCTGCCAGATAGCAAGGCCGCCGGCCCTGCGACGCCCTTCAGTTCATCCGTACCCCTCCGCATCCTCAATAAGGGGCCGGACTACTTCAGGAGACAGGTACCGGTTCGTTTCTCTGCGTATGCAAGTGTGTGTGTGTCCATTTGACATAAAAAGTTGTATTTTTAACGTTAGTCTACAAAGTTGTTGAAACTACACACGTAAATATTAAGGTACAGGAACAGTCCTAAAATGGTAAACAATATGTGCCTAATAAGGTCCGGTAGAGGCAAGTGTCATTTTGTACCTGTGAGAGGCAAAAATGTTCCTTTAAACTCAGAGATGAAAACATTTACGGTTATTCTCTCAGATCTATTTAAAGAACCAACCATTAGTGTCCATATATTAACAGACAAACTCAATTTCCAGTGCATTAGAATTCACGTATTGTCCTGAAGACGTTCCATGGTAAAAGTACAATTATGGACTTAGTGCTGTCAGAAATAATTGTCCTTTAACATTAAATAAGAGCCCACTGTTATCACCAGAACAACGACTTTTGAACCTCAGAGGGTACTTTTCTGCAAAATGTTCCCAAAATGTTCCCCTGTTATTGTGTTAAATGGTAAATGGACGACCGCTCTACCAACTGAGCCGCAGTCGTTGTCCAAACTTTGACTTTCATCCATCTACTGCCTTTAACTTATCTGGGGTCGGATTGTGGTGGCCAAGCAGAGTATTCCACACTGCCCCCTTCCCCAGCAACACTCTTCAGCTCATCCTGGGGGATGCCGAAGCCTTCCAAGGCCAGATGATATATGCAATTCTTCCAGTGAGTTCTGGGTCTTATCCCAAGTTGAGTGTGCCTGGAAAACCGCCAAAGGAAGGCGTCCTGGTGTCATCCTTATCAAAAAGATACCTGCACCTCCTTAACTGGCTCATTTAGACTCCCAGCTCCCTCTGGGTGTACAAGCTTCATCTCTAAGTCTGATTCCATAAACCCTACGTAGGAAGCTCATTTCAGACGTTCATCATTTCACCCACTAGCATCATGACCATAAATTGAAAGTTATTTCTTTCAACTCAGATCTCTCTTCAACACAACAGACCATCATTAGTGCCGATGCTTCAGACTTTAGACTTGAATGATCAAGAATGTCTTGCGAGACGACTTGGACTTAAAATATATAATATGTAGCTTATCACGTCAGACAGCACCAACACGGGTTCCACTCCTGTGCTAACTGTAATAGCTAAAGTATGGAAGACATTTGGACTCTATTTGTAAACTTTGTTTTATCATTTTTATCAATGGTCCAAGCACTTGCCAAACATACGGTTCTGCCTATTTTATTGTTCCGGACAGTTTATGGGCTTGTGTTGCTGCATGATTTTAGTTAACTGTAGTCTGACCTGATAACAGAGGAAAAGAGAAACACTGCTGCTGTTCAGAACCTGTATGGAGTGTTGGATTTGTGACGTTGTTGATTTGTGTCTCAGGTGGATCAAAACCCAAAGCGCCTCAGTGCAGTGGAAAGACTAGAAGCTGACAAGGCCAAGTATGTCAAGAGCCAGGAAGTTATCAACGCCAAGCAGGAGCCAATCAAACCACCAGTGCTGGCCAAGCCTCCTGTGGGTCACACCCTCCTGTCCAAGAGAGGCCCTGGGATAGGTGGAGGAGGAATGGGAGGCGGGGTCCCATTCAAAGCATCCAATAATAATGCCAAGTCCGACACGTGTGCAACAAGCAGCGGCGCCAGCAAACGAGAGAATTTGAACCTGGAGATTCTAAAAAATCTCCTCAACTCATCGTCCTCCTCAGGAGCAGGATCCGAAGGACTAGGAGGCGGCGCTAAGAGTGCTGTGCTGATGAGGTCATCAGCCAGGAGCTGGACACCATCAGGGTAAACTCTTCATGTCAAATTGTTTTGTTGTGTGCATAACTGCAACAATCTTGAGTGGCTTTAAAACACTTTAGCTGAAAATGAATCATCTTCACTTCCAAATTCTGGTGAAGGATTTATAACTTTAATTTGCTGCAAACACTAAGTCATTATTTCAGATACCAGATGTAACAGACGCTTTGTTGTTGTAATAGCTTCCTGAAAAACGTAAGAGCTCTATGTCATGTAAAAGTAGGCTCGTCCTGGAGTTGGTGTTATAAGGTGGATACGAGGTGCATCTTCTTGGGTAGGTCTGAAGGTTTCTTCATGAAAACTGGGAATTCTACTTAAATATAAAAGTGCATTTGCTACACAAACCTTTGGAGGGTCCAGAACTACCGCTCGCCAAAAGTTGATAAATATGCTGGTGGATAAAACTGAAAGAGTTGATGAAATAGTTCTATTTCAACACTTACACAGAAGGTTGATCGGCTTACACAACCACCTTGTTTGGCCCGGACTTTCAGGTTCTTCAGTTTTTTACCAAACCGAAATTCCAAGTCTAAAACGTCGTCCAAACCGAGGTCTGAATCCCAAAGCCCCGAGGGGAACCCTCTGCATTATGATAATCATAGTCTAGTGTCAACAACATCAATCGGTTGATTATATCCCCGAAAAAGTATATACGATAGACTTAGTGCAAGGAAGAACTGGAGTGTTTTAGGGAAAAGTTGGTTCTATATTTCTAACTCTATGGGGAGCTTTATCTCCAAAAGGTTTTGGTCATAATTTCCTCAACTGTGTGTCAGATTTAGTCCAAATGTGGTGCAAATGAATCAATTCAAGGAGATCCATCTTGTATATATCCTGTTTTACCTTAATAGTTCATATTTTATGCACTAGGGGGAACTTTTTACAGAAAACACTGTTTCACGGACGTAACTCCCCAACCGTTGGTCCAACTTAGTCCAAATTCGGTGCCTACGAATCGACTCAATGATATCTATGTTGTATTTCACTCTAAAAGTTCACATTTTACTCACTAGGGGACATTTATTTATGAGAAACACTTTTCGAGACTTACCTCCAAAACTATTTCATGGATCATTTTCAAACCTTGCACTCCCCTAGACTTTAATGGGAGGAAGAACTGGAGTAATCTTGGGAAAGATCGGATAAATATTTCTAACACTAGGGGGAGGTTTACCTCCAAACATTTTTGGGCCATTATCTCTCAACTGTTGATCTGATTTATTTCAAATTTGGTGCATCAAGCCTCAGAGCCAGTCTCTAGGCAATCATTCATCAAGTAGAGCGACGCGCAGAGTATCACCACCGGATGTAGGGATGTCATAAGCAGTCGTAAGTCCTCACAAATCACAATGTGGAGCCAAACCTGACCGGATCAAACGTTCCAAAGGGAAAGAAAACCTGAACCTTGGTCCAAACTTCCAGGTATGAAAGCAGCTTTCGGGTTGTTGTTTTTTTGCATCGACCGGTGTCCGTCGGTAGCGTGTGTCTGTTAGGCAGCACAATCTCGACATTTCAGTTAATATGCTGAAAAAAGATTCATATTAATTCAGTCCAAATTCTCCGGCCATCTGAGTGAGAGGTTAGAGAATAAAGGTAATAGACTCTGTGGCGACTATTGTGAAAACTCATACAGGTGATTCGTAGAAACTCGCAGACAGATGCTCACTCTAATATCTGTAATAAATGCAGAGAGCAGCACGTCTAACCTGATCAAACACTAAAATATATCTAAAAACTGATGAGTGGACCACGTCTGATAGCCCGGAGGCTCTGTTCCAGAACCTCTGTAGCACATCTGGCACCTTCATCGACACCATCCTGTAACTACTCCTACGCTGTCGTCCCCGACAGCCAGGGTACATCCCCGGAAAGTCCCCAATACCCTGCGTTTTACAAGCAATCGCCCTGTTTGGACTCCTCAAATGAAATGTTATGTGCCATGTTATGAGTTATGGCCACTGAATTTTTGGTTAGAAAAAAAGATTACGGTATAATAAAAAAGATAGATCTCCTTAAAACAATTCATGTGCACCTAAATCGGTTCATTGGTTGAGAATTAATGGCTCAAACGCTTTTTGAGGTAAACCTCCCACTATCGTCACAATTATACAGCTGGCCTCTCCCAAAATCAATTCAGTTCTTGCTCACATCAGAGTCTATGAGGGTGTAAAGTTTGAAAATCATCCATGAAATAGTTTTTGAGGTTTGTCCGGAAAAAAAAGTCTTTTTTGTAATAAAGTTGAGTAAAAATATGATATGAACGGGATAAATCTTCTTGATTCGACCCATTTGCACTGAATTTGGACTAAATCGGACCAACGGTTGATAAATTATGGCCGAAAATGTTTGTAGATAAAGCTTCACCTAGTGTTGAAAATATACAACCGACCTTTACCCAAATCGCTCCAGTTCTTCCTCAAACTGCGTTCTACGATGGAACGAAATTTGACAACAATTTTTGATATGGTTCTTGAGTTAAGGCGTTAACGCAACGGATCTGTGGCGGCGGCTGATGCGAATGCGACGGCGATAACGATTCCATTAGAGCCCCGACTTTTGGAGGATTTAATAAATCACCTGGTTGGATAAGTTGTTGTTGACATTAGCTGATCATTTCAGTCAACCACTGACTGTGAGTGCAGTTACAAACTCTTTCTCTTGTGTTTCTTCGTCCTAGAACGAGAAAGTGGAGATGCTCGTCGACATATTCTCCCCCTCACATATTTTTTTTTAAGAATCGTTCCTTTCGACAGTGATTATATTGATTGTTTTCTTTAACTTTGTGTTTTCTTCCCCCAGGATGCCTCTGACCTACCGATCTACAATGACCCTCAATGAGAAACCAGCAGACTCCGCTTCCAGTCCAAGCACCTCGCACTCCCTCCGGTCCTTCTCCCATTCCCTGAAGGTCCCTCCCATCAACAGCGGGGGGCGTCGCAGCCCGCTGCAGGGAGGGAACCTCAACCTTAGCAGGCGGGTCCTGGATGAAAGAGGAAACGAAGGAGGAGTTATGGATCGATCTCGCTCCCCACTACCTCCACTGCTAACGTCCCACTCGTCCTCCGACCTCCTGCGACTATGCAATGGAAAACCCTTCCGCACAGCCAGATCCAGCAGCTCCTCGGCTCCGCCCCTCCCTCCAAAGCCCAACCCCGCCTCCCTCCCACCTCCAATTTCCTTGTCGCTGCCTAGTCCAACTCCATCCCCCTCGCCCTGTGACAACACAGCCCCTCAGTCGCTACCTTGTGATTTTGGAGACCCCTCCAATACTTCATCTGAGCCCAACGTGGAGCTTGGTTCCTCCGTGGTGCGTCGCTCCTCGCTACACAGATCTAAGTCGGACCTGTCCGACCGGTACGCCCGGGCTGGGGCCGACGTGGAACGCTTTTTTAACTACTGCGGCCTTGACCCCGAGGAGCTGGAGGCGGTCGGTCCAGAGAACTTTGCGCGGGCCAACTCTGATATCATCAGCCTGAACTTCCGTTCGGCCTCCATGATCTCGTCAGATTGTGACCAGTCACGGCGGTCCTCCAACGACGGACTGTCGGACGCAGGGGAAGACGGGGAAGACGAGGTCGGGGAACGGGTCCCGTATGGAATCTCAGCAGTGGAGCGCAATGCTCGCGTCATCAAGTGGCTGTACAGCATCAAGCAGGCCCGGGAGACCCAGAAGGTCTCTCACGTTTAGGACAAACCCTGTCAAAAAGTACGGATACAGCTCTGACAGGTTCGGACCGTGATCCTGGAGAGACCCGGATGTTACTATGTGTGAATGAATGGAAGAGGAACTCCGACAGGTCTCACGTGAACTAGGTTTAGAAAAGAAAAAAGAGATACATTTTAGTGTGAGAAGTGAATGAAGAAATGAAACGACTCCGGTCCTCCCAGGTTCTGAAAAAAACATGAACACGAGCGGAAAAACAAAAGAGTTCAGCGAAGAACCCTGAGAGAAAAAGAAACGTTTATGAAAAGCAGTCCCCAATGTTCCTTGGTGGACGCGGTTTAACTCTGACATACCGCTGACTAGAATGCGCGGTGATTGACGGGCCGTAGCAGAATGTTCTGGCTCGTCAGACATGTTGAACATTCCATTTGGGTCCCATCTGCTTTTTAAACCACAGCGCCGATGTTCTCCAGTGTTGACCCAGAAAGAGAAGAGGGTTACACGGTAATAAAAAAAAGAAAGGTTTTGATATTTTTATCTTCTGCAGTATACATACTCTGATCAGCCATTACATTAAAAGCCAGTTGTCCTTCCTTAGAACCCTTTTATAGGTTCTAACCCTGTAGGTCAGGATCACAAAACAAGACCTGCGGTTCCGGAGATGCATTGACCCAGTCTCCACCTCCCTCCGGATATCTTAGCTCCTCCCCTCACAAACGAGGCTCATTGAGGCATCGCATTTTCAGTCCCCGTCCTGAAAAGAATACAAACTGAGTCACCCGCTTTGACGACAAACTACTTCCTTACTTAGACATGAGACACGCATCAGTTATTTCTCCGGGTGCATCTACTGTCCTTTACCAGCTGGACACAAAATGTCAGACTCTGACAACGTGGGAAGCGTCCCATGTGAGACCATCGAAAGAACTTTGAGTAGTAACTAAGTCATTATTGATGTCAAGTTTTGACATTTGGCCCCAGGTCGTCTACATAGCGTCATATTGACTTCAGTTTGCTATTATTCTCAATAACCCTCGAAGGCACTCGCTGCTGTTTACACGCTGTTGACATCAGAAATGGCCGTCCAGAATTGGGAATCGTGGAAAATGTGATGTAAGCTAAAAGCATCTACTGCCAAATGGGGGCCTTTAGAATGAGTAATGATGGAGTCGTGACTGGAATACTAAATATTATCACTGAGGCATACTCATCCATGAAGTGGCGTAGCTCACACGCACACCAAGCATGAGCCACCACTGCTCAGAACATACCAACACGTAAACCAGAATACACAAAGCTCGCAATTAAGGACAAAATAATTTGCGGCGGAACAACCCCAAAATCGTTTCGGCACTACAAACTTAATCAGACGGAACATAGCAAGTTTGAAGAAGCTGACGTTATCAAGTCAGCTAAAGCTAGCGAGAGCTTTAACTCTGTAGCCTAAATACAGTACAAAGTTTTATTTTCACTTCCAAATGCCACACAATTGGTTAAATGACAGAGGGGACATTCATTTCAACAGGTCAGAATACAAACACAATGCCAACCAGCCTTGCTTCCACTGGAATGCTTCAAAATAAAAGCACTTAGAATACTCTACTCATTATGGTTTTAAAACTTTAAAGGAGAAAAAAGATGTGAATCAAAATCGGTCGATTTTTATAAAAGTCGTTGATCGGCCAAGGTGCAGCAAGCATTCAACACACCGTCAGATAATTATGGGATTAACTATTCTGTCACCAGCCTCTTCATGTTAACCAGCCGAACAGTTTTACTGTCCTGTGGTGGGAGATAATTATTCCACTCGTGACTGCTTGACGTTTCTGCTGGCATTTATATAAACTCTATTTAACTGGGCCCAATGTTTGAAAGCTCTCCGTATTCTATAACGGAAATCAAAGGGCGCCGTATTAAGGCCCAAGCTAGCGAGAGCTTTACACACATGTCCAACGTCAAAGACGTGCACAGACGGACCGCTGTGATTGGTCAGGCAGTGGTTACGGGTCATGCAGGGGTGGCAGGAGCGTCTCCCAACCGAGGCCAGAGGAGGCGGGGTTCCTTCATCACACGACCAACACAACCATTGTGTCACCAACTCATCTACATTAGATGTGTTTGGGCTGGGGGAGGAAGCCGAAGAACACGGAGGAAACCCACGCACACACGGGAAGAACACTCGCCTCCAAAATTGGAACATTCGACACTTTCCGTAGCATCACAGCAAACAGACTTCCAGCCATTTTTCTCAACACCTGGAGAAGTTAGGGATATGTTCAAAATCAAGAGGGTGAAAAGTCTCCAGAAGAATTATCTCCAGGCGTTTGAGGTCCGTTAGCCTCTCACTTAAAAGCCTTTGCACTAAGTTTGGCATCTGCGCACAAATTGGATTATTCTTTCCATTGGGGGGGCGTTCCGCTCTTTTAGCCCGTGCAGAGATTTATCAGATATTTTGCATTAATCACTTTTAGTCCAGTTCACTTTATAAAACTTGCATTTTAAAACACTTTGAACCAAACGACCCAGATCAGAAGGGTGGGGTCACCACAGCTCTTAGGACATATTAACGCTGACCTGACTTCCCGCCTTCCGAAACACTAGAGCGCGTCGTTATTTTACCGTCTGAGAACTCACAAAGAGGTTATGAATTGAAGGCGGCTCTGCTGAAACCAGAGTCCGTTGGGAAGTGGACCCAAACAGGTGGACCGAGACCCATCGGAGTGTCTCGGTCCACCTGTTTGGGTCGCGCCAGCGGAAGAATCGCATCAGAGAATGAGAAACGTGAATGCACCTCAATGCCGGGTTCAGACTTCACCGTGTTTGTGTCTTCCGTGATCAGAGCGGCGGATGTCGTCGAAGTCCTACGGGAAAACTGGCAGCGTCACAAGTTTGATCGCAACAGTTCAGTCACGTCAAGTTGGGTCAAACCGTGGCTGCAGACACATTCTGCTCTGCTTGGGGCCTTCTGTTCAGAACAGAAGAAAGATAAGGAAAATAATTGTGGCGCCGTCTCTGGACATCAGGAAGAGGATGCAATCTGTCCTTCAAAGAGAACTGGGGGGGTGTCGTCGTCAGCGAACCTTAACCTCTGGGACGACTTGTTTTGCTGTTGGTCTGGAGTGACTTGAGAAAAACTCAGACATTTTACGTTCTTTGAAAGTTGACGCCGAAGCAACTGGACGTCTGTTGAGACTTGAAGAAGTCTCACATCTTCCGTAGTCCTCAGTTCCTTCATCGCTGGGATGAGAGGTGAAACATCCTCAGGTCCAATCAGAGGTCCAGTTGTGTTGTGTGGCGTCCCCTTGCGAGACATCGCTCTTGGTTGATTACATCGTTCTTTGACACCCATTCGTCGTTTGTTGCCTCCATATTTGGGGTCCGACGACATCAACGACCAGATTGGGTTTAAAACTCGCTAGAAACGTGTCGCCTGAACCCGGCATCAAAAACGTTCTCTCAGGTTCTGAACCTTGACCTAGACCGCTTCGTCGTGAGTCTGTGGTGGTGATGTCGTTCGGTCCGAACCCTACAAAGCACTGAGGACGGTATGGTAACATGGTGGCAGGGTGGGAATCCGGCTTTGTCCCCACAGGGATCACTGCCGACCCGCCGCTGAGGTTCACTAAACGGGCTCGGATGAACAGAACCCAGCATGTTTATAGGAGAACATTAGAGGACGATGTCTCATTCCTGTCCAAAGGGGACCGGAGTGGTGTTAACCCAGCCGGTATGAACGCCTCAACCTCGTCTTGTTGCTCTGAGCTTGAGGCTGCGTTAGCATGTTCCTGTCCGTCCCCTTCATCTGTCCCCCTACCCTCCACCCTCTAGTGTCTCTGCCGGAACCAGAAACTTTATGCTGGTAGCGGGAACATCGCCGTGTCAGCACTTGTCCGCTCCAGCGCTGGCGTGTTTTATTCTTTCATCTGTGGATGGAGAGAGTTCCTCTGTGGTAAATGTTTCATGATTTATGACTTCTGTGTGTAAATGCTGTAAAGAAAAAAAAAATGTATATATTTGATTTAAAAAAAAAAAAAAAAAGGAAAAAAAAGCAAAAGTGTTGGATTTGAATTTTTCTCTGTCTGAAAGAGTTTATGTTACAAAAGACTCTCCGTCGGTACAGAACCGCCGGATCAGACCGGGGGGGGCTCGTTCTTGGACATGGAAACTGTTGTTTTGCTTGGTTGGAAAAAAAGAAACGTCTTTATGTCTAGTTTCTTCGGATTATTTCAATAAATTGCTTCTTTTGCCACCTCGTGCCGATGATGTCTTCTTCTTAAGGCCGGAACAAATGATTAACGACAGGATGGAGGCGTGTTTTGTTTGTCTTCGTTGAAGGAGGCACAAACAAAGTAAAACTGAAGGCTGTTTTTCATGTTCATGTTTAAATACTCATTGTGTATTAAAATCAGAGTTTTACTGCTAGATGGGATTATGTTACTCCTGCGTTCATGTGCAGGTCTCTGTTGCTGCTTTCAGTTTTCACAAATATGCTTAAATCATTGCCGGGAAGAAACTCAAGGATCAAAAATAACTTAATTAATCCCCGAGGGGCAGATTTTTGTGCAGCCAGCAGGACTCAAGACCACAACAAAAATCAGAAATTACAAAAGGAACTGTAAATTATCAACCACAAGTCACGGCGGGGAAACGATCCAACAGAGAAGGCGAAGTAAAACAATAGATTGAAAAGCACAGAGACCTGAAATTAATTTGTAGGTATAGCACTGAGTTAATGTATTTAGTTACTGCGTACTAAGAATCCCTATAACTTTTGTATACAATAAATCCATTTTAATGCATTCCTTGTTTTACTCTTTATATTTCATGAATTTAATATTGTTTTTGTTTATTTTATATACTGTAATTTTATTAAACCACATATAAATTTACTAATTACTAACTTTGTTATTATTATTATAGCACTTTATTATATTTATTTATTTATATTTATTATATAAATATATATATATTATATTATATATATATATTATATTATTATATATATATAATATATTTATATTTATTATATATTATTTATATTTATTTATTTTATTATATTAGCACTTTGAGATTTGATCCAAATGTAAAGTGTATTATAAATTAAATGTATTATTATTATTTGTATTATATATTACTACTACGGTGGACGGTAGTGCAGTCTGAGTGCGGTTTTCACTATGGCGAGGGTAGCGTTCATGCTCCTCTGCTGCCCTCTAGTGTTAAGAAAATCAAACAACATCACAGAGTAACTGCGGTGACGTAGAAGTCACGTGACGTCCCGAGCCGGAAGAGAAACACTATCCAGAGGCAATCCTCAAGCAGTGAGTAAAATGTAGAAAATAGATGTCAAATACTAACTTCCATAAGAGTATCTTAAGTTTTTCTTGGATCTACGTGACGTCACTTGATGTCAGAGAGTCTATAATGTCCAGCAGCAGCGAGAGAACGTTACGTAAACCCGCAAACATCCGGACGATAGCGGCGTCCAGACGTCAGTCGGACGTTTATGTAGAGTTTTTAGAGGAGTGTTGTTAAACCTCAGGGGAGGGTTTTTTAATCCAGACAGTAAAGGTGGTTTAAATCGGAGTTTCCGTCGCTGGCAGGTTTTTGTCAAAAAGAAAATTCCACAGTTGGTCCCTGATTCCTCCAGCTTCAGAGCATGAGCCAGTGACGTCACCGTGACGCGTCCGTCACGGTTCAGTGTGATTCATTTAATGTAAATATGCATATTATATTCAGAATGAATACATACAATGTCTTTAAAACGCTTAATAACGAGGTTTATGCAATAAACTGATTATATATATATATATATAATATATATATATATATATATAATCATCCTGTTCTTGTACTTCTTTTTTCTTTTCTTTTTTTTTAATAAACCCATTTAAAAAACACACAAAATCGACACAAAGGTAATAAAATTACCTGTAAAACGGGACATTTCTTGAAAATCACACGTAACCAAATGAATCAGGCTTGTTCTGAAGACGGACTTCTTTAAACCCCGGTTTCCTCTTTTTTTAACCAAATAGATTGAATTGTTTTCATAATTAGCAGATGTTTACTGATTCTATGAAATTTGAATACATACATTTTCAAAATAGGATTATTTCAATAAAAATCAATTGGAATGCAATTACTTAATATTCAAATTGTTAAAAAACAAAACAAATTATTTTGGAGAGTGAAGTTATTACATTCAAAGACTAAAAGTCTTATATGACGAGATTTAAGTTGAAATTGAAAAAGAAGAACTGGAGCTTTTTTATTTCTGTCACTAGGGGGAGCTTGATCTGAAAAGATGTACACGTCATGAATGGTAGTAGTAGTAGTAGTATATATAATAATAATAATAATAATACATTTAATTTTTAATTTTTAATACATCATGTATTCATATAATACATGATGTAGTAAACATATTACATTATGTAGTAGTTATAATACATTATGTAGTATTTATAATACATTATGTAGTAGTTATTATACATTATGTAGTAGTTATAATACATTATGTAGTAGTTATAATACATTATGTAGTATTTATAATACATTATGTAGTAGTTATTATACATTATGTAGTAGTTATAATGGATTATGTAGTAGTTATAATACATTATGTAGTAGTTATAATGCATTATGTAGTACTTATATTACATTACGGAGTAGTTATAATACATTATGTAGTAAATATACTACATTATATAGTAAAAATAATACGTTATGTAGTAGTTATAATACATTATGTAGTAGTTATAATAAATTATGTAGTAGTTATAATACATTATGTAGTAGTTATTATACATTATGTAGTAGCTATAACACATTATGTAGTAGTTATAATACATTATGTAGTAGTTATTATACATTATGTAGTAGTTATAATACATTATGTAGTAGTTATTATACATTATGTAGTAGTTATTATACATTATGTAGTAGTTATAATACATTATGTAGTAAATATAATACATTATATAGTAAAAATAATACGTTATGTAGTAGTTATAATACATTATGTAGTAGTTATACTACGTTATGTAGTAGTTATTATACATAATGTAGTAAATTCTGTTTTTTCCCTGCTATAAGATGTAATCAACCACTTCCTGTCTGGAGATGAGTCTGGGTGCGTTGGATGAGCGGACCTTCCGCCGCTGCTGCCATCTCCTCCTGCAGCAGTCGGAGCGGCTGAAGGACGGCTGGAGCTGGGTGGAGGTCCAGGTGAGGAGGCCTCATGCCGACTCGCTGGGTGGTGCAGACCAACCGGCTGCGGCCCATTCGTGTGCTTGATCCCTCTCTGATTCTGCCTCAGGGGTCCGAGGAAGGCTACTTGAAGAAGACTGCCGTCAGGTCAGTGGTCATCGGCTCAGACCCGCTGGTACACCTGGATGGATCGTGTTCAGAGACGGAACCACAGACTTCCTGTCAGTTGTTGCCGGGTCTGCGGGGGCAGGAAGGAGAACAGGTGAATGAGTGAATGATGCAGGAATGTCTTGAGGAAAAGCTGAGAGAAATGATCCTTCCTTCTGTTCTTTCTCAACCCAACCCTCGATGGTTCTGATCCCTCTGTCAGAACCATCGTAGGAACTTTATCCTCCTCCGCCCCGGACAGAACCTGGTCGGCATAAGCTTTGTGGAGCAGGTGTCCCGCGTCAGAAGTATCGAGAATGTCATCTAACGTTCTTGTTAGTTGTTCTTTGGAGCTTTCAAACACAACTTTATTGACAGCTGTGAATAGTGACAACGGGCTGCAGGAGCCGGACCTGTCGCACACTTTGTTGAAAAAATGTTTGAGCTTCCGCAAACTTTTAATTCGCACAGTGTGAGTTGAAATCCAACCGGCGTGACTCTACAGTCGTCCAGCGTGAACCCGACTTCAGTCATCGGTCAGAAGGATCAGCTGGTACTGAACTTCACATCCTGACTCAACCCTGGTGAACCCGGCTGACCTCGGGTTCCTTCAAGGGTTCCCGCAGCGAGCTTTCATCTTCACTTCAACGCTGCGTCTCTTTCTCCACAGTCTGCTCTCGATCCGCCGCCGGACGCCGACGACGTCGCGGGTGACATGGACGATGAAGACGATGCAGATGATGGAGACTGCATGGCGTCCGAAGGCAGCAGCCTGGCACTCCAGTTTGAGTATCACGTCCTGTTCTCCTGCAGCTACAGCACTCCTGTTCTCTACTTCAGAGCCTTCACTCTGGGTCAGTCCCACCAGAAGTAGTAATAGTCACTATGAAAAAAGACAACCTGTCCTTCTGGTTACCACTAGGTAGCGCTGTGATAAAAGCTGGTTTCCTTTCATTCTGGCGTCTTCGATCAAACATGTGAAGTTTGGGGCAGATCGGACCGTGGACAGTAGAGTTGTGACTGTTGTGTCTTTTATTTGCTGATAACGTTTAAACCTTATGTTACACCACTGACTTAGTTGCAGGAAACGGAGTTTGAACCCCAGAAACCAAAAAACGGCACCTGAAAGTCGCTCATTAAATTCAAAATGGCCGTACTTTTCGGTAGATCCTGGAATGACAAACGTGTAACAACTTTTCTTAAGCCCTTTCATTTCTGCTGCTCAACAGTTTGGTTGAGCTCGTTTTGAGTCACTATGTCGTAGTGAAAAATGTGACTGAGGCTGTTTATGATCTGACCCGGTGGGCAGCATGTATATGCTAAAGAGTAAGGGGCCAAGGACGGAGCCCTGGGGGACACCACATGGTCAAAGGGGCATAAACCAGGACTCTGTTCGATAGGTAGGATTCTATTGACCTATGAGAACTCAGTAAACAGAATTATCCTACCGGATACAACCGAAAACGTCTGATGAAGTCAAATACTTTCTAAAAACATGATTTTTTTTAAACGCTCAGGACTCTCCTCTTTTGTCGGGCTTCAAACCAAAAATGTGTCCACAGGGGGGCGCTGTTGTGTTTGACTCGGGCGCCAAACGATCCGCAATGTTCACGTTAACAGTTGGAGATAATCATGGAAACATTAGATCGCCTCCAGAGATCAACGTTCAGCGGTGCTAAAGGCTAATCGTTTAGTAGTAGAAGAACCACCAGCAGATGACATCATCAAGAAGCGCCGGTGGTCGGTCGTGGTTTTCTCGGCTCATCAAGTATTTTTTTAAATACGTGAATCGAAGCGATTTTGAAAGTCCCGCAAAAATGATCGCGATTATTTGAGATAATTGCGATCAGATGATTATTTAACTAGACCTGTGCTGTTCTTGAAACGCCCCCAATCCCCTGAGTTGCACAAGCAACCCCCCTTGATTGAAATCTTTGACAAACTGTCTTCTTTTTTTTGTCCCCCTAGTGAGTAAAATATGAACTACTAGAGGAAAATATGAAGTATATAAAGATAGATTTGGACTAACTAGCGTTGGAAATGTATGACCGACCTTTCCCAAAATCAATTCAGTTGTTCCTCGCTCGAAGGTCTATGTGGGTGTAACATTCGGGATTGATTAATGTCGTGGTTTTTGAGTTATCGCGTCAACACCAAGGATCAACGGCGGCGGCGTTTACGTTTATGCAGCGAATGTGAGTTTGTTTCCTCCAGCGCCGCCATCCTCAGAGGCATCGTTTTTAAATACCGTGAAGGTTTCAGATATAAACAGCTCTTTAACTCTTTACTCTCTTTAACGATTGTGGGCATTTAGAGTGATTGGAATCCGATTCACCTTCTTCTGACGAAGACCTCGTGTTCTTGCTGTGAATTCTTCCCTGTGTGTCACTCCGACAGGGGGGCGGAGCCTGTCCTTAGAGGAGGCGTGGAGCTCCGTTCATCCAAACTTCAGACGGCGGCTACAGAGCAGCCCTCTGAACACCATCAGTCTGCAGGAGCACCCTCTGCTGGGCCAGCCCTTCTTCATGCTCCACCCCTGCAGAACTGAGGAGTTCATGAGGCCCGTTCTGCAGGGGGCCCGGGACCACCACAGGTACCAGTCACTCCTCCACCCCCGAGTTCAAGGCTCAGATAGAAACTCAAACACGGAGGCTCGGACCCTTGATCGGGTTCTTGAACTATGACGTAATCGCCGATAAGCGCTGATTGGGACGCTCCACGATACCAGTTGGAAAAGTCCGAGATACAAAACTCGGAGTTTGAGTTTTCGGTCCCAGCTAGCTGATCTGAGTTCAATCACCTCTGAGTTTGTTAAACTGGTAAAGGAGGAAGATTAAGGTTAAGTTCACAGAGTTATTGCAGTGATTAACTCAGAGCGTAACTTTCCTCGCTTTCTGGAATGGGAAAATCAGAGTTTCATTTATCTTGGGTTAAACTAATTCAGACCTTGAACTAAAACCGTGTTCTGGATTACACCATTGAGGGAGCTGGTCACTTATCCAGAGTTGGACCAGGCTGAATGCAATAATGACGTCTGAGCTCATAACGGGAGTAATAACGACATCTTGGTAATGTGAGTTAATGTCCGCTCATTTTATCATTCAGGCTTCGTGTCCTCCTCCGATTTAACTCACGTTGTCCTGAGATTTAGTCAAGTTTACGTCAAAACCTAAGTATTCTAGCTAAAATGACATCATTATGTTTGGATGTCATGTCCACAGCACTAACTCTGTGTTTGTGTGCGTGTGTGTGTGTGTGTGTGTATATGTCTGTGTATGTTTGTATATGTGAGTGTGTGTGTGTGTGTGTGTGTGTGTATGTGTGTTTATATGTGTGGGTGTTTGTATGTGTGTGTGCGTGTATATATGTGTGTGGGTGTTTGTATACGTGTGTATGTGTGTATATATATGTGTGTGTGTGTGTATATGTGTGTGTGTGTATATATGTGTGTGGGTGTTTGTATACGTGTGTGTGTGTGTGTGTGTATATATGTGTGTGGGTGTTTGTATACGTGTGTGTGTGTATGTGTGTATATATGTGTTTGTGTGGCTGCTTGTATGTGTGTGTTTGTGTGTGTGTATGTGTTTGTATATATGTGTGTGTGTATACGTGTGTGTGAGTGTTTGTATATGTGTGTGTGTCATGTGTGGGTGTTTGTATATGTGTGTGTGTGTGTACGTGTGTGTGAGTGTTTGTATATGTGTGTGTGTGTGTGTGTTTGTATATGTGTGTGTGTACGTGTGTGTTGGTGTTTTATATGTGTGTGTGTGGGTGTTTTATATGTGTGTGTGTGTATGTACGTGTGTGTGGGTGTTTGTATATGTGTGTGTGTACATGTGTGTGGGTGTTTGTATGTGTGTGTGTGTGTACGTGTGTGGGTGTTTGTATATGTGTGTGTGTGTGTATGTACGTGTGTGTGGGTGTTTGTATATGTGTGTGTGTGTGTACGTGTGTGTCAGTGTTTGTATATGTGTGTGTGTGTGTGTACGTGTGTGTGAGTGTTTGTATATGTGTGTGTGTACGTGTGTGTGAGTGTTTGTATATGTGTGTGTGTGTGTGGGTGTTTTATATGTGTGTGTGAGTGCAGGCCGGTGAACTACGTGCTGTCATGGATCAGTGTGGTGGGTCCTGTGGTGGGTCTGGAGGTCCCTTTGAAGTACTCCACCCAGCTCCATCCTGCAGCGTCTCTCAGCAGCACCGAGCCGGACTAAGGCTTCGTCTCCGTCAAACGTCACTCTTATTCCAGATTCAGATACAATTAACCCGGTTTGGTCCAGATATGGAGGCTAGGACCAACGATGGGGCCTTGAAGTATGACATAACCAACAATGAGCGATGTTGGGGACGCTCCATGATACCAGTTGTAAAAGCCTGAATTGTCAGATTTTTTTTTGGTTTCAAATTGTTCCTGAAGAGTTTTGAAGATGACCAATAGAATAACAAACATGGCAGCCAGTAGACCCAGTGATGTCACTGGTGCTAGGAGGAACAACGATGCACCAGTGAACCTGATGAACACAAGAGGCAGCAGATGAAGAGCTAGACCAATCCTAGCGAAGGACTGAAGCGGGGGTCGATGACCAACGTCACATCAACCAGTGGAAGAGATTAATGAAGATGATTTCATCTGGTTGCTCTTCCTCTCTCTGACTGACTCCACAAGGAACCGTCGACCTACAAAGCCGGAACTCTGATTGTGAGTTAACTTTAACAATGTCGGTCCAATGTCATTAAAGTCGTTTCCTCGTCATCGTGTGTTCACGTTGGTTTTCTGTCCACTTCCCCTCAGAATCGACCCAGTTCTTCCTCACACTGAGGTCTGTGTGGGTAAAAAGTTTGAGAATGATCCGTTCAATGGTTTTTGAGTTCTGTCAGAGAAACAGTGTTCTTCATAAAAAAGCTCCCCCTAGTTTTCAAACCTTTAGAGTGAAATGAGATATATATAGATATAGATACGATAGATCACCTTGAGTCGATTCTTGTTCACCAAATTTGGATTGAACGGTTGAGAGATAATCCATAAACTCCTCCTGGCATCGGAAATTTATAAACCAACCTTTCTCTAAAATCTATCCACTATTTCCTCACATTAAGGTCTAGGGGGTATAAAATTTGAAAATGATCCATGTTAACAAGAAGGATATGTTTCGGCGTGATGATGATTCCATAAAAACCCGATTTCCACGCCGAAAGGAAAACATCTAAAACTCGAAAAAGCACTCGGAGAACGCAAACCTATGCCAAGGTACAACAAACAGGACAACAGGTTTAGGAAAGAGTGAACTGAATTATCGCCAGCCTCCAAATCTACCAACAACTCCAATTAACTCTCTGAGCATCTCTCAAATACTCTGTGGCCACTCGTCTCCTGCGTCTTCCACTTCAGCGTCTCTGTTCAGCCCTCTGCCATACATGCCAAAATCTACATCTGTCTAAAAATTCATGCAAATCTGTGCTGAGTTTGTCCGTAATCCTGCCCACAAACAAACAAACAAACAAACACACGAACAAACAAACACAGGGGTGAAAACAAAACCTCTTTCCGTGGTGGGTAATAAAACCCAAAAAGAAAAAATCTTTTCACCATCCCAACATAATCACAAACAAACAAACAGACAAATGCAAAGGAATAAATAGGAGAGATGAAATTGTGCTTTTATGATTTAGTCAGAAGTCTGGTGGACTTAAACGTCTTCGTCCTTCTTGTGTCCTTCGTGCAGTGGTCCAGTATTTGGGTCCAAACACGTCAACACTGCGGAGTTCTGCTGCAAGGTTATAAATGACTGCAGACGGTGGGACCGTGGAGAAATAATCACTTCTGCCCTCGGCCTCCCCTTTGAAAGCTTCATCTTGCGCAAAATACTGGGAACATCGATTTCTCTCTCAGTGCGGCGTTCAGGGAGCGGCGGGATCTCACACACGGATAAATGAAAACAGGCTGATGACTGACAGGTCTGGACACAATCTGGGCTCCTCCCACAGCAGCAGACCCGACGGGGAAGCGGTGGATTCAGGTGTTCCGGGCTCCGAAGCATCGTCATCCCCAGGCTGTCAGCGCCGTCGGACACGCCCCCTCGTCAGACACAGTTGGGTTTTTCTCTTAACTTGTTTGGACGCTGAGGGAGAGCGCGGACGTCCATCAGAGCCTCCATTGACTAATTGTCTGGGTATGGCACCTCTGGGAGTTTGTGAGGCGGACCAGGGCACTTAGGATATTAAACTAGATGCCAACATCAGTGGACCAAAGCTTTTAAGTGATGCCATCAATTAAGCAGCATTGTGTGCTCGCTGCACGTCTGGCAGTGAAGTCAGACAGAGAGGCAGCTTAGGTAAGAACCGCCGCTGCCAACCGGTGATGTCATGCAGCTCGGCGCCCCCAGAGGGACTGAGACGCCACGAGAAAAACTCCAGAAAAACTCAAGCCGTCGTGAAGCACAGAGATTGGCGAGAACCTTTTTGTCTTTCGCGAGAGACGAAAAGATGAATGCGAAGAAGTGGGAAGTTCGTGTTGAAGATTCCTTTCAGTAAATGTAAGCAAAAAACAACAACAACAACAACGCAGAATTGTGTTAAAAATGAATAAGTTGGAGTCAGCAAATATTATTGTGTTAGGCAACAGGACAAAAGACCATTAAGACAAACTTCAAAAATCAACCCAGTGGTGTTCTGATCCGCTGTTTGGTTCAGCTCACTTTGAGTTCTTATGTGTCGGAGCCTGTTAATAATATGACCCGGTGTTAGCATGTATATGCTAAAGGGTAAGGGGCCAAGGAAGGAGCCTTGGGGGACACCACAAGTCAAAAAATGGGCCACCAAGGAGACATTAACAATGACCAATGAGAAAGTTCTATTCAATATATATATCTATACATATATACATATACATATATATATATATATATGTATATATATATATATGTATACAGTCGAGGGGTCGGCTGAACTAGTTTTCTAAATCCTGCTGAGTCATCAGTCCTCGGATTCTTGTTAAATTCTTCAGGCGATAGTAGGCGGGCTTTCATTAGAACTCAGGTCCGAGTCCATGACAACACAAAGTTTTCTGGCTTGATCTGCTCTTTTTCACATATTTTTAACAAATGGCATTCAGCCTCTAACCTTTAAACTTGACACTCCGAAAATGACGACCTCGGTTTTGTCTTCATTCAGCTGAAGGAACATCCAACGGTTGACTGGATCGATGCACTCCTTCAGAACTTGTTCTGGACTGAAGTCCACTGGTGACATAGTTATGCACTTTTTTTTTTATCTCTCCTCTCGTTATTATTAAATGCAACCAGTTCGGTTATAATTAGACAAAATGTGTCCAATTTAGTTCTATTGGATTTTACCTGACCGTTTGGACCTCCAGCTTCTTCTTTGTTGGTATCGCTTATACATCTTGTTTTAAAACCTTACACGGGACCTTTTGTTTCCCCTCCCCGGAGAGATTAGTACTTGAGCTGGCAGTAATATTTTCTTTTGTTCTGTGCTCAGCTGACAGACGCTAATGTCTAACCGCTCCCCTTTTTCTTCTGCTTTTTTTAAATCTTGATTTTGCTAGATATGGATATTTCTATTTTTATCATCTTTTTGTTGTTGTTGTTGTTGTTGTTGCTATGCATATATTTTAAGGTTTCTGTTTTTAATTCCCTTTACTCTCTCTACCCCCTCCGTCTAGACAGAGAACCATCCACCACCCCATAGCCGGGGTCTGCTCTGAGGTTTCTGCCTGTTGAAGGTACAGTGTTTCAAATGCAGTGCCATCTAGTGGTGAAGTTCCACTTTGTCAACAATACCTGTTGACAAATGGAGGTTCAGACTTATTGTTCAGCGTAAGAAAAGAACGAACGAAGAATTCATCAATTTACTGTCTTAGACACTCTAAATTCTCCATGAAATGAGAGATCGTTTGGCGAAACATGTTTTTATAAAGTAAGATAAATAAATAAATCAGCCTTTTTTTTTATCTTTGTATTTCATGGAAAATATTTCATTTTAATTACATCTCAAACTCTTGGTAAAGCATGTTTTTAGAAAACTATTTGACCCGTATAAGATATTTTTGGTTGCATCAAGTAGATGTAAAATAGCGGTTCACCTCGACTGGGACCCCCTAGTTATCTCCCAGTCTCACTGACGCCGATCCAACGCGGTTTACACGAGTACGTCGTCAACACGAGTACGTCGTTAACACGAGTATGTCGTTAACACGAGTATGTCGTTAACAAGAGTATTTCGTTAACACGAGTATGTCGTTAACAAGAGTATGTCGTTAACACGAGTATGTCGTTAACAAGAGTATGCCGTTAACACGAGTATGTCGTTAACACGAGTATGTCGTTTACACGAGTATGCCGTTAACAAGAGTATGTCGTTAACACGAGTATGTCGTTTACACGAGTATGCCGTTAACACGAGTATGTCGTTAACACGAGTATGCCGTTAACAAGAGTATGTCGTTAACACCAGTATGTCGTTAACACGAGTATGTCGTTAACAAGAGTATGTCGTTAACACCAGTATGTCGTTAACAAGAGTATGCCGTTAACAAGAGTATGACGTTAACACGAGTATGTCGTTAACAACAGTATGTCGTTAACACGAGTATGCCGTTAACACGAGTATGCCGTTAACACGAGTATGCCGTTAACACGAGTATGTCGTTAACACGAGTACGTCGTTAACACCAGTATGTCGTTAACAAGAGTATGTCGTTAACAAGAGTATGCCGTTAACACAAGTATGCCGTTAACACGAGTATGCCGTTAACACGAGTATGCCGTTAACACGAGTACGTCGTTAACACCAGTATGTCGTTAACAAGAGTACGTCGTTAACACGAGTACGTCGTTAAGACGAGTACGTCGTTAACACCAGTATGTCGTTAACAAGAGTGTGTCGTTAACAAGAGTATGCCGTTAACAAGAGTATGTCGTTAACAAGAGTATGACGTTAACACGAGTATGTCGTTAACACAAGTATGTCGTTAACAAGAGTATACCGTTAACAAGAGTATGTCGTTAACAAGAGTATACCGTTAACAAGAGTATGTCGTTAACAAGAGTATGTCGTTAACAAGAGTATGTCGTTAACACGAGTACGTCGTTAACAAGAGTATGTCGTTAACACGAGTATGTCGTTAAGACGAGTACGTCGTTAACACCAGTATGTCGTTAACAAGAGTATGTCGTTAACAAGAGTATGTCGTTAACACCAGTATGTCGTTAACAAGAGTATGCCGTTAACAAGAGTATGCCGTTAACAAGAGTATGTCGTTAACAACAGTATGCCGTTAACACGAGTACGTCATTAAGACGAGTACGTCGTTAACACGAGTATGTCGTTAACAAGAGTATGTCGTTAACAAGAGTATGTCGTTAACAAGAGTATGTCGTTAACACGAGTACGTCGTTAAGACGAATACGTCGTTAACACCAGTATGTCGTTAACAAGAGTATGTCGTTAACAAGAGTATGACGTTAACACGAGTATGTCGTTAACACGAGTATGTCGTTAAGACGAGTACGTCGTTAACACGA